>CAMPDV010003538.1:0-44184 GCA_946699065.1 Loxodes magnus | reverse complement strand
GTGGCTATATCCAGTGATTCAGAGTTCATCGTATCGGGAAGTAGAGATAATACGGTGAGACTATGGGACGTCAAGACAGGTTACCTGTAAGACCATGAGTGGTCACACAGACTGAGTATATGCCTGTGGCTATATCCAGTGATTCAGAGTTCATCGTATCGGGAAGTAGAGATAATACGGTGAGACTATGGGACGTCAAGACAGGTACCTGTAAGACCATGAGTGGTCACACAGATTGAGTATATGCTGTGGCTATATCCAGTGATTCAGAGTTCATCGTATCGGGAAGTAGAGATAATACGGTGAGACTATGGGACGTCAAGACAGGTACCTGTAAGACCATGAGTGGTCACAACAGACTGAGTATATGCTGTGGCTATATCCAGTGATTCAGAGTTCATCGTATCGGGAAGTAGAGATAATACGGTGAGACTATGGGACGTCAAGACAGGTACCTGTAAGACCATGAGTGGTCACACAGACTGAGTATATGCTGTGGCTATATCCAGTGATTCAGAGTTCATCGTATCGGGTAGTTATGATAATACGGTGAGACTATGGGACGTCAAGACAGGTACCTGTAAGACCATGAGTGGTCACACTAATTCTGTATATGCTGTGGCTATATCCAGTGATTCAGAGTTCATCGTATCGGGAAGTAGAGATAATACGGTGAGACTATGGGACGTCAAGACAGGTACCTGTAAGACCATGAGTGGTCACACTAATTCTGTATATGCTGTGGCTATATCCAGTGATTCAGAGTTCATCGTATCGGGAAGTGGAGATAATACGGTGAGACTATGGGACGTCAAGACAGGTACCTGTAAGACCATGAGTGGTCACACTAATTCTGTATATGCTGTGGCCTATATCCAGTGATTCAGAGTTCATCGTATCGGGAAGTCATGATAATACGGTGAGACTATGGGTACGTCAAGACAGGTACCTGTAAGGACCATGAGTGGTCACACTAGTTCTGTATATGCTGTGGCTATATCCCAGTGATTCAGAGTTCATCGTATCGGGAAGTGGAGATAAGACGGTGAGACTATGGGACGTCAAGACAGGTACCTGTAAGACCATGAGTGGTCACACAGACTGAGTATATGCTGTGGCTATATCCAGTGATTCAGAGTTCATCGTATCGGGAAGTGCAGATTATACGGTGAGACTATGGGACGTCAAGACAGGTACCTGTAAGACCATGAGTGGTCACACTAATTCTGTATATGCTGTGGCTATATCCAGTGATTCAGAGTTCATCGTATCGGGAAGTAGAGATAATACGGTGAGACTATGGGACGTCAAGACAGGTACCTGTAAGACCATGAGTGGTCACACTAATTCTGTATATGCTGTGGCTATATCCAGTGATTCAGAGTTCATCGTATCGGGAAGTAGAGATAAGACGGTGAGACTATGGGACGTCAAGACAGGTACCTGTAAGACCATGAGTGGTCACACTAATTCTGTATATGCTGTGGCTATATCCAGTGATTCAGAGTTCATCGTATCGGGAAGTAGAGATAAGACGGTGAGGACTATGGGACGTCAAGACAGGTACCTGTAAGACCATGAGTGGTCACACAGACTGAGTATATGCTGTGGCTATATCCAGTGATTCAGAGTTCATCGTATCGGGAAGTGGAGATAAGACGGTGAGGACTATGGGACGTCAAGACAGGTACCTGTAAGACCATGAGTGGTCACACAGACTGAGTATATGCTCGTGGCTATATCCAGTGATTCAGAGTTCATCGTATCGGGTAGTTATGATTAGACGGTGAGACTATGGGACGTCAAGACAGGTACCTGTAAGACCATGAGTGGTCACACTAATTCTGTATATGCTGTGGCTATATCCAGTGATTCAGAGTTCATCGTATCGGGAAGTAGAGATAAGACGGTGAGACTATGGGACGTCAAGACAGGTACCTGTAAGACCATGAGTGGTCACACAGGACTGAGTATATGCTGTGGCTATATCCAGTGATTCAGAGTTCATCGTATCGGGAAGTGGAGATAAGACGGTGGAGACTATGGGACGTCAAGACAGGTACCTGTAAGACATGAGTGGACACACTAATTCTGTATATGCTGTGGCTATATCCAGTGATTCAGAGTTCATCGTATCGGGAAGTGGAGATAAGACGGTGAGACTATGGGGACGTCAAGACAGGTACCTGTAAGACCATGAGTGGTCACACAGACTGAGTATATGCTGTGGCTATATCCAGTGATTCAGAGTTCATCGTATCGGGAAGTGGAGATAAGACGGTGAGACTATGGGACGTCAAGACAGGTACCTGTAAGACATGAGTGGTCACACTAATTCTGTATATGCTGTGGCTATATCCAGTGATTCAGAGTTCATCGTATCGGGAAGTAGAGATAATACGGTGAGACTATGGGACGTCAAGACAGGTACCTGTAAGACCATGAGTGGTCACACTAATTCTGTATATGCTGTGGCTATATCCAGTGATTCAGAGTTCATCGTATCGGGAAGTAGAGATAATACGGTGAGACTATGGGACGTCAAGACAGGTACCTGTAAGACCATGAGTGGTCACACTAATTCTGTATATGCTGTGGCTATATCCAGTGATTCAGAGTTCATCGTATCGGGTAGTTATGATAATACGGTGAGACTATGGGACGTCAAGACAGGTACCTTTAAGACCATGAGTGGTCACACTAATTCTGTATATGCTGTGGCTATATCCAGTGATTCAGAGTTCATCGTATCGGGAAGTAGAGATAATACGGTGAGACTATGGACGTCAAGACAGGTACCTGTAAGACCATGAGTGGTCACACTAATTCTGTATATGCTGTGGCTATATCCAGTGATTCAGAGTTCATCGTATCGGGAAGTGGAGATAATACGGTGAGACTAATGGGACGTCAAGACAGGTACCTGTAAGACCATGAGTGGTCACACAGACTGAGTATATGCTGTGGCTATATCCAGTGATTCAGAGTTCATCGCTATCGGGAAGTGGAGATAATACGGTGAGACTATGGGACGTCAAGACAGGTACCTGTAAGACCATGAGTGGTCACACAGATTGAGTATATGCTGTGGCTATATCCAGTGATTCAGAGTTCATCGTATCGGGAAGTGGAGATAAGACGGTGAGACTATGGGACGTCAAGACAGGTACCTGTAAGGACCATGAGTGGTCACACAGATTGAGTATATGCTGTGGCTATATCCAGTGATTCAGAGTTCATCGTATCGGGAAGTAGAGATAATACGGTGAGACTATGGGACGTCAAGACAGGTACCTGTAAGACCATGAGTGGTCACACTAATTCGGTATATGCTGTGGCTATATCCAGTGATTCAGAGTTCATCGTATCGGGAAGTGGAGATAATACGGTGAGACTATGGGACGTCAAGACAGGTACCTGTAAGACCATGAGTGGTCACACTAATTCTGTATATGCTGTGCTATATCCAGTGATTCAGAGTTCATCGTATCGGGAAGTAGAGATAAGACGGTGAGACTATGGGACGTCAAGACAGGTACCTGTAAGACCATGAGTGGTCACACAGACTGAGTATATGCTGTGGCTATATCCAGTGATTCAGAGTTCATCGTATCGGGAAGTGGAGATAAGACGGTGTAGACTATGGGACGTCAAGACAGGTACCTGTAAGACCATGAGTGGTCACACTAATTCTGTATATGCTGTGGCTATATCCAGTGATTCAGAGTTCATCGTATCGGGAGTGGAGATAAGACGGTGAGACTATGGGACGTCAAGACAGGGTACCTGTAAGACCATGAGTGGTCACACAGACTGAGTATATGCTGTGGCTATATCCAGTGATTCAGAGTTCATCGTATCGGGAAGTGGAGATAAGACGGTGAGACTATGGGACGTCAAGACAGTACCTGTAAGACCATGAGTGGTCACACTAATTCTGTATATGCTGTGGCTATATCCAGTGATTCAGAGTTCATCGTATCGGGAAGTAGAGATAATACGGTGAGACTATGGGACGTCAAGACAGGTACCTGTAAGACCATGAGTGGTCACACTAATTCTGTATATGCTGTGGCTATATCCAGTGATTCAGAGTTCATCGTATCGGGAAGTAGAGATAATACGGTGAGACTATGGGACGTCAAGACAGGTACCTGTAAGACCATGAGTGGTCACACTAATTCTGTATATGCTGTGGCTATATCCAGTGATTCAGAGGTTCATCGTATCGGGTAGTTATGATAATACGGTGAGACTATGGGACGTCAAGACAGGTACCTGTAAGACCATGAGTGGTCACACTAATTCTGTATATGCTGTGGCTATATCCAGTGATTCAGAGTTCATCGTATCGGGGAAGTAGAGATAATACGGTGAGACTATGGGACGTCAAGACAGGTACCTGTAAGACCATGAGTGGTCACACTAATTCTGTATATGCTGTGGCTATATCCAGTGATTCAGAGTTCATCGTATCGGGAAGTGGAGATAATACGGTGAGACTATGGGACGTCAAGACAGGTACCTGTAAGACCATGAGTGGTCACACAGGACTGAGTATATGCTGTGGCTATATCCAGTGATTCAGAGTTCATCGTATCGGGAAGTGGAGATAATACGGTGAGGACTATGGGACGTCAAGACAGGTACCTGTAAGACCATGAGTGGTCACACAGATTGAGTATATGCTGTGGCTATATCCAGTGATTCAGGAGTTCATCGTATCGGGAAGTGGAGATAAGACGGTGAGACTATGGGACGTCAAGACAGGTACCTGTAAGACCATGAGTGGTCACACAGATTGAGTATATGCTGTGGCTATATCAGTGATTCAGAGTTCATCGTATCGGGAAGTAGAGATAATACGTGAGGACTATGGGACGTCAAGACAGGTACCTGTAAGACCATGAGTGGTCACACAGACTGAGTATATGCTGTGGCTATATCCAGTGATTCAGAGTTCATCGTATCGGGAAGTGGAGTTAAGACGGTGAGACTATGGGACGTCAAGACAGGTACCTGTAAGACCATGAGTGGTCACACAGACTGGAGTATATGCTGTGGCTATATCCAGTGATTCAGAGTTCATCGTATCGGGTAGTTATGATAGTACGGTGAGACTATGGGACGTCAAGACAGGTACCTGTAAGACCATGAGTGGTCACACAGACTGAGTATATGCTGTGGCTATATCCAGTGATTCAGAGTTCATCGTATCGGGAAGTAGAGATAATACGGTGAGACTATGGGACGTCAAGGACAGGTACCTGTAAGACCATGAGTGGTCACACTAATTCTGTATATGCTGTTGGCTATATCCAGTGATTCAGAGTTCATCGTATCGGGAAGTAGAGATAATACGGTGAGACTATGGGACGTCAAGACAGGTACCTGTAAGACCATGAGTGGTCACACAGACTGAGTATGCTGTGGCTATATCCAGTGATTCAGAGTTCATCGTATCGGGAAGTGGAGATAAGACGGATGAGACCTATGGGACGTCAAGACAGGTACCTGTAAGACCATGAGTGGTCACACTAATTCTGTATATGCTGTGGCTATATCCAGTGAATCAGAGTTCATCGTATCGGGAAGTAGAGATAATACGGTGAGACTATGGACGTCAAGACAGGTACCTGTAAGACCATGAGTGGTCACACTAATTCTGTATATGCTGTGGCTATATCCAGTGATTCAGAGTTCATCGTATCGGGAAGTAGAGATAATACGGTGAGGACTATGGGACGTCAAGACAGGTACCTGTAAGACCATGAGTGGTCACACTAATTCTGTATATGCTGTGGCTATATCCAGTGATTCAGAGTTCATCGTATCGGGTAGTTATGATAATACGGTGAGACTATGGGACGTCAAGACAGGTACCTGTAAGACCCATGAGTGGTCACACTAATTCTGTATATGCTGTGGCTATATCCAGTGATTCAGAGTTCATCGTATCGGGAAGTGGAGATAAGACGTGAGGACTATGGGACGTCAAGACAGGTACCTGTAAGACCATGAGTGGTCACACAGATTGAGTATATGCTGTGGCCTATATCCAGTGATTCAGAGTTCATCGTATCGGGAAGTGGAGATAAGACGGTGAGACTATGGGACGTCAAGACAGGTACCTGTAAGACCATGAGTGGTCACACAGATTGAGTATATGCTGTGGCTATATCCAGTGATTCAGAGTTCATCGTATCGGGAAGTGGAGATAAGACGTGAGACTATGGGACGTCAAGACAGGTACCTGTAAGACCATGAGTGGTCACACAGACTGAGTATATGCTGTGGCTATATCCAGTGATTCAGAGTTCATCGTATCGGGAAGTGGAGATAAGACGGTGAGACCTATGGGACGTCAAGACAGGTACCTGTAAGACCATGAGTGGTCACACAGACTTGAGTATTATGCTGTGGCTATATCCAGTGATTCAGAGTTCATCGTATCGGGAAGTAGAGATAAGACGGTGAGACTATGGGACGTCAAGACAGGGTACCTGTAAGACCATGAGTGGTCACACAGACTGAGTATATGCTGTGGCTATATCCAGTGATTCAGAGTTCATCGTATCGGGAAGTGGAGATAAGACGGTGAGACTATGGGACGTCAAGACAGGTACCTGTAAGACCATGAGTGGTCACACAGACTGAGTATATGCTGTGGCTATATCCAGTGATTCAGAGTTCATCGTATCGGGTAGTTATGATTAGACGGTGAGGACTATGGGGACGTCAAGACAGGTACCTGTAAGACCATGAGTGGTCACACTAATTCTGTATATGCTGTGGCTATATCCAGTGATTCAGAGTTCATCGTATCGGGAAGTAGAGATAAGACGGTGAGACTATGGGACGTCAAGACAGGGTACCTGTAAGACCATGAGTGGTCACACAAGAACTGAGTATATGCTGTGGGCTATATCCAGTGATTCAGAGTTCATCGTATCGGGAAGTGGAGATAAGACGGTGAGACTATGGGACGTCAAGACAGGTACCTGTAAGACCATGAGTGGTCACACTAATTCTGTATATTGCTGTGGCTATATCCAGTGATTCAGAGTTCATCGTATCGGGAAGTGGAGATAAGGACGGTGAGACTATGGGGACGTCAAGACAGGTACCTGTAAGACCATGAGTGGTCACACTAATTCTGTATATGCTGTGGGCTATATCCAGTGATTCAGAGTTCATCGTATCGGGAAGTAGAGATAATACGGTGAGACTATGGGACGTCAAGACAGGTACCTGTAAGACCATGAGTGGTCACACAGACTGAGTATATGCTGTGGCTATATCCAGTGATTCAGAGTTCATCGTATCGGGAAGTAGAGATAATACGGTGAGACTATGGGACGTCAAGACAGGTACCTGTAAGACCATGAGTGGTCACACTAATTCTGTATATGCTGTGGCTATATCCAGTGATTCAGAGTTCATCGTATCGGGAAGTAGAGATAATACGGTGAGACTATGGGACGTCAAGACAGGTACCTGTAAGACCATGAGTGGTCACACTAATTCTGTATATGCTGTGGCTATATCCCAGTGATTCAGAGTTCATCGTATCGGGAAGTGGAGATAATACGGTGAGACTATGGGACGTCAAGACAGGTACCTGTAAGACCATGAGTGGTCACACAGACTGAGTATATGCTGTGGCTATATCCAGTGATTCAGAGTTCATCGTATCGGGTTAGTTATGATAATACGGTGAGACTATGGGACGTCAAGACAGGTACCTGTAAGACCATGAGTGGTCCACACTAGTTCTGTATATGCTGTGGCTATATCCAGTGATTCAGAGTTCATCGTATCGGGAAGTGGAGATAAGACGGTGAGACTATGGGACGTCAAGACAGGTACCTGTAAGACCATGAGTGGTTCACACAGACTGAGTATATGCTGTGGCTATATCCAGTGATTCAGAGTTCATCGTATCGGGAAGTGGAGATAAGACGGTGAGACTATGGGACGTCAAGACAGGTACCTGTAAGACCATGAGTGGTCACACAGACTGAGTATATGCTGTGGCTATATCCAGTGATTCAGAGTTCATCGTATCGGGAAGTGGAGATAATACGGTGAGACTATGGGACGTCAAGACAGGTACCTGTAAGACCATGAGTGGTCACACAGATTGAGTATATGCTGTGGCTATATCCAGTGATTCAGAGTTCATCGTATCGGGAAGTGGAGATAAGACGGTGAGACTATGGGACGTCAAGACAGGGTACCTGTAAGACCATGAGTGGTCACACAGATTGAGTATATGCTGTGGCTATATCCAGTGATTCAGAGTTCATCGTATCGGGAAGTAGAGATAATACGGTGAGACTATGGGACGTCAAGACAGGTACCTGTAAGACCATGAGTGGTCACACAGACTGAGTATATGCTGTGGGCTATATCCAGTGATTCAGAGTTCATCGTATCGGGAAGTGGAGTTAAGACGGTGAGACTATGGGACGTCAAGACAGGTACCTGTAAGACCATGAGTGGTCACACAGACTGAGTATATGCTGTGGCTATATCCAGTGATTCAGAGTTCATCGTATCGGGTAGTTATGATAGTACGGTGAGACTATGGGACGTCAAGACAGGTACCTGTAAGACCATGAGTGGTCACACAGACTGAGTATATGCTGTGGCTATATCCAGTGATTCAGAGTTCATCGTATCGGGAAGTAGAGATAATACTGGTGAGACTATGGGACGTCAAGACAGGTACCTGTAAGACCATGAGTGGTCACACTAATTCTGTATATGCTGTGGCTATATCCAGTGATTCAGAGTTCATCGTATCGGGAAGTAGAGATAATACGGTGAGACTATGGGACGTCAAGACAGGTACCTGTAAGACCATGAGTGGTCACACAGACTGAGTATATGCTGTGGCTATATCCAGTGATTCAGAGTTCATCGTATCGGGAAGTGGAGATAAGACGGTGAGACTATGGGACGTCAAGACAGGTACCTGTAAGACCATGAGTGGTCACACTAATTCTGTATATGCTGTGGCTATATCCAGTGATTCAGAGTTCATCGTATCGGGAAGTAGAGATAATACGGTGAGACTATGGGACGTCAAGACAGGTACCTGTAAGACCATGAGTGGTCACACTAATTCTGTATATGCTGTGGCTATATCCAGTGATTCAGAGTTCATCGTATCGGGAAGTGGAGATAAGACGGTGAGACTATGGGACGTCAAGACAGGTACCTGTAAGACCATGAGTGGTCACACTAATTCTGTATATGCTGTGGCTATATCCAGTGATTCAGAGTTCATCGTATCGGGAAGTAGAGATAATACGGTGAGACTATGGGACGTCAAGACAGGTACCTGTAAGACCATGAGTGGTCACACTAATTCTGTATATGCTGTGGCTATATCCAGTGATTCAGAGTTCATCGTATCGGGAAGTAGAGATAATACGGTGAGACTATGGGACGTCAAGACAGGTACCTGTAAGACCATGAGTGGTCACACTTAATTCTGTATATTGCTGTGGCTATATCCAGTGATTCAGAGTTCATCGTATCGGGAAGTGGAGATAATACGGTGAGACTATGGGACGTCAAGACAGGTACCTGTAAGACCATGAGTGGTCACACTAATTCTGTATATGCTGTGGCTATATCCAGTGATTCAGAGTTCATCGTATCGGGAAGTGGAGATAAGACGGTGAGACTATGGGACGTCAAGACAGGTACCTGTAAGACCATGAGTGGTCACACAGATTGAGTATATGCTGTGGCTATATCCAGTGATTCAGAGTTCATCGTATCGGGAAGTAGAGATAATACGGTGAGACTATGGGACGTCAAGACAGGTACCTGTAAGACCATGAGTGGTCACACTAATTCTGTATATGCTGTGGCTATATCCAGTGATTCAGAGTTCATCGTATCGGGAAGTAGAGATAAGACGGTGAGACTATGGGACGTCAAGACAGGTACCTGTAAGACCATGAGTGGTCACACAGACTGAGTATATGCTGTGGCTATATCCAGTGATTCAGAGTTCATCGTATCGGGAAGTGGAGATAAGACGGTGAGACTATGGGACGTCAAGACAGGTAACCTGTAAGACCATGAGTGGTCACACAGACTGAGTATAATGCTGTGGCTATATCCAGTGATTCAGAGTTCATCGTATCGGGTAGTTATGATTAGACGGTGAGACTATGGGACGTCAAGACAGGTACCTGTAAGACCATGAGTGGTCACACTAATTCTGTATATGCTGTGGCTATATCCAGTGATTCAGAGTTCATCGTATCGGGAAGTAGAGATAAGACGGTGAGACTATGGGACGTCAAGACAGGTACCTGTAAGACCATGAGTGGTCACACAGACTGAGTATATGCTGTGGCTATATCCAGTGATTCAGAGTTCATCGTATCGGGAAGTGGAGATAAGACGGTGAGACTATGGGACGTCAAGACAGGTACCTGTAAGACCATGAGTGGTCACACTAATTCTGTATATGCTGTGGCTATATCCAGTGATTCAGAGTTCATCGTATCGGGAAGTGGAGATAAGACGGTGAGACTATGGGACGTCAAGACAGGTACCTGTAAGACCATGAGTGGTCACACTAATTCTGTATATGCTGTGGCTATATCCAGTGATTCAGAGTTCATCGTATCGGGAAGTAGAGATAATACGGTGAGACTATGGGACGTCAAGACAGGTACCTGTAAGACCATGAGTGGTCACACAGACTGAGTATATGCTGTGGCTATATCCAGTGATTCAGAGTTCATCGTATCGGGAAGTAGAGATAATACGGTGAGACTATGGGACGTCAAGACAGGTACTGTAAGACCATGAGTGGTCACACTAATTCTGTATATGCTGTGGCTATATCCAGTGATTCAGAGTTCATCGTATCGGGAAGTAGAGATAATACGGTGAGACTATGGGACGTCAAGACAGGTACCTGTAAGACCATGAGTGGTCACACTAATTCTGTATATGCTGTGGCTATATCCAGTGATTCAGAGTTCATCGTATCGGGAAGTGGAGATAATACGGTGAGACTATGGGACGTCAAGACAGGTACCTGTAAGACCATGAGTGGTCACACAGACTGAGTATATGCTGTGGCTATATCCAGTGATTCAGAGTTCATCGTATCGGGAAGTGGAGATAATACGGTGAGACTATGGGACGTCAAGACAGGTACCTGTAAGACCATGAGTGGTCACACTAATTCTGTATATGCTGTGGCTATATCCAGTGATTCAGAGTTCATCGTATCGGGAAGTAGAGATAATACGGTGAGACTATGGGACGTCAAGACAGGTACCTGTAAGACCATGAGTGGTCACACAGATTGAGTATATGCTGTGGCTATATCCAGTGATTCAGAGTTCATCGTATCGGGAAGTAGAGATAATACGGTGAGACTATGGGACGTCAAGACAGGTACCTGTAAGACCATGAGTGGTCACACTAGTTCTGTATATGCTGTGGCTATATCCAGTGATTCAGAGTTCATCGTATCGGGAAGTGGAGATAAGACGGTGAGACTATGGGACGTCAAGACAGGTACCTGTAAGACCATGAGTGGTCACACAGACTGAGTATATGCTGTGGCTATATCCAGTGATTCAGAGTTCATCGTATCGGGAAGTGGAGATAAGACGGTGAGACTATGGGACGTCAAGACAGGTACCTGTAAGACCATGAGTGGTCACACAGACTGAGTATATGCTGTGGCTATATCCAGTGATTCAGAGTTCATCGTATCGGGAAGTGGAGATAATACGGTGAGACTATGGGACGTCAAGACAGGTACCTGTAAGACCATGAGTGGTCACACAGATTGAGTATATGCTGTGGCTATATCCAGTGATTCAGAGTTCATCGTATCGGGAAGTGGAGATAAGACGGTGAGACTATGGGACGTCAAGACAGGTACCTGTAAGACCATGAGTGGTCACACAGATTGAGTATATGCTGTGGCTATATCCAGTGATTCAGAGTTCATCGTATCGGGTAGTTATGATAATACGGTGAGACTATGGGACGTCAAGACAGGTACCTGTAAGACCATGAGTGGTCACACAGACTGAGTATATGCTGTGGCTATATCCAGTGATTCAGAGTTCATCGTATCGGGAAGTGGAGTTAAGACGGTGAGACTATGGGACGTCAAGACAGGTACCTGTAAGACCATGAGTGGTCACACAGACTGAGTATATGCTGTGGCTATATCCAGTGATTCAGAGTTCATCGTATCGGGTAGTTATGATAGTACGGTGAGACTATGGGACGTCAAGACAGGTACCTGTAAGACCATGAGTGGTCACACAGACTGAGTATATGCTGTGGCTATATCCAGTGATTCAGAGTTCATCGTATCGGGAAGTGGAGATAAGACGGTGAGACTATGGGACGTCAAGACAGGTACCTGTAAGACCATGAGTGGACACACAGACTGAGTATATGCTGTGGCTATATCCAGTGATTCAGAGTTCATCGTATCGGGAAGTGGAGATAATACGGTGAGACTATGGGACGTCAAGACAGGTACCTGTAAGACCATGAGTGGTCACACAGATTGAGTATATGCTGTGGCTATATCCAGTGATTCAGAGTTCATCGTATCGGGAAGTGGAGATAAGACGGTGAGACTATGGGACGTCAAGACAGGTACCTGTAAGACCATGAGTGGTCACACAGATTGAGTATATGCTGTGGCTATATCCAGTGATTCAGAGTTCATCGTATCGGGTAGTTATGATAATACGGTGAGACTATGGGACGTCAAGACAGGTACCTGTAAGACCATGAGTGGTCACACAGACTGAGTATATGCTGTGGCTATATCCAGTGATTCAGAGTTCATCGTATCGGGAAGTGGAGTTAAGACGGTGAGACTATGGGACGTCAAGACAGGTACCTGTAAGACCATGAGTGGTCACACAGACTGAGTATATGCTGTGGCTATATCCAGTGATTCAGAGTTCATCGTATCGGGTAGTTATGATAGTACGGTGAGACTATGGGACGTCAAGACAGGTACCTGTAAGACCATGAGTGGTCACACAGACTGAGTATATGCTGTGGCTATATCCAGTGATTCAGAGTTCATCGTATCGGGAAGTAGAGATAATACGGTGAGACTATGGGACGTCAAGACAGGTACCTGTAAGACCATGAGTGGTCACACTAATTCTGTATATGCTGTGGCTATATCCAGTGATTCAGAGTTCATCGTATCGGGAAGTAGAGATAATACGGTGAGACTATGGGGACGTCAAGACAGGTACCTGTAAGACCATGAGTGGTCACACTAATTCTGTATATGCTGTGGCTATATCCAGTGATTCAGAGTTCATCGTATCGGGAAGTAGAGATAAGACGGTGAGACTATGGGACGTCAAGACAGGTACCTGTAAGACCATGAGTGGTCACACAGACTGAGTATATGCTGTGGCTATATCCAGTGATTCAGAGTTCATCGTATCGGGAAGTGGAGATAATACGGTGAGACTATGGGACGTCAAGACAGGTACCTGTAAGACCATGAGTGGTCACACAGATTGAGTATATGCTGTGGCTATATCCAGTGATTCAGAGTTCATCGTATCGGGAAGTGGAGATAAGACGGTGAGACTATGGGACGTCAAGACAGGTACCTGTAAGACCATGAGTGGTCACACAGATTGAGTATATGCTGTGGCTATATCCAGTGATTCAGAGTTCATCGTATCGGGTAGTTATGATAATACGGTGAGACTATGGGACGTCAAGACAGGTACCTGTAAGACCATGAGTGGTCACACAGACTGAGTATATGCTGTGGCTATATCCAGTGATTCAGAGTTCATCGTATCGGGAAGTGGAGTTAAGACGGTGAGACTATGGGACGTCAAGACAGGTACCTGTAAGACCATGAGTGGTCACACAGACTGAGTATATGCTGTGGCTATATCCAGTGATTCAGAGTTCATCGTATCGGGTAGTTATGATAGTACGGTGAGACTATGGGACGTCAAGACAGGTACCTGTAAGACCATGAGTGGTCACACAGACTGAGTATATGCTGTGGCTATATCCAGTGATTCAGAGTTCATCGTATCGGGAAGTAGAGATAATACGGTGAGACTATGGGACGTCAAGACAGGTACCTGTAAGACCATGAGTGGTCACACAGACTGAGTATATGCTGTGGCTATATCCAGTGATTCAGAGTTCATCGTATCGGGAAGTAGAGATAATACGGTGAGACTATGGGACGTCAAGACAGGTACCTGTAAGACCATGAGTGGTCACACAGACTGAGTATATGCTGTGGCTATATCCAGTGATTCAGAGTTCATCGTATCGGGAAGTGGAGATAAGACGGTGAGACTATGGGACGTCAAGACAGGTACCTGTAAGACCATGAGTGGTCACACTAATTCTGTATATGCTGTGGCTATATCCAGTGATTCAGAGTTCATCGTATCGGGAAGTAGAGATAATACGGTGAGACTATGGGACGTCAAGACAGGTACCTGTAAGACCATGAGTGGTCACACTAATTCTGTATATGCTGTGGCTATATCCAGTGATTCAGAGTTCATCGTATCGGGAAGTAGAGATAATACGGTGAGACTATGGGACGTCAAGACAGGTACCTGTAAGACCATGAGTGGTCACACTAATTCTGTATATGCTGTGGCTATATCCAGTGATTCAGAGTTCATCGTATCGGGAAGTAGAGATAATACGGTGAGACTATGGGACGTCAAGACAGGTACCTGTAAGACCATGAGTGGTCACACTAATTCTGTATATGCTGTGGCTATATCCAGTGATTCAGAGTTCATCGTATCGGGAAGTGGAGATAAGACGGTGAGACTATGGGACGTCAAGACAGGTACCTGTAAGACCATGAGTGGTCACACTAATTCTGTATATGCTGTGGCTATATCCAGTGATTCAGAGTTCATCGTATCGGGAAGTGGAGATAAGACGGTGAGACTATGGGACGTCAAGACAGGTACCTGTAAGACCATGAGTGGTCACACAGATTGAGTATATGCTGTGGCTATATCCAGTGATTCAGAGTTCATCGTATCGGGAAGTAGAGATAATACGGTGAGACTATGGGACGTCAAGACAGGTACCTGTAAGACCATGAGTGGTCACACTAATTCTGTATATGCTGTGGCTATATCCAGTGATTCAGAGTTCATCGTATCGGGAAGTAGAGATAAGACGGTGAGACTATGGGACGTCAAGACAGGTACCTGTAAGACCATGAGTGGTCACACAGACTGAGTATATGCTGTGGCTATATCCAGTGATTCAGAGTTCATCGTATCGGGAAGTGGAGATAAGACGGTGAGACTATGGGACGTCAAGACAGGTACCTGTAAGACCATGAGTGGTCACACAGACTGAGTATATGCTGTGGCTATATCCAGTGATTCAGAGTTCATCGTATCGGGAAGTGGAGATAATACGGTGAGACTATGGGACGTCAAGACAGGTACCTGTAAGACCATGAGTGGTCACACTAATTCTGTATATGCTGTGGCTATATCCAGTGATTCAGAGTTCATCGTATCGGGAAGTAGAGATAAGACGGTGAGACTATGGGACGTCAAGACAGGTACCTGTAAGACCATGAGTGGTCACACTAATTCTGTATATGCTGTGGCTATATCCAGTGATTCAGAGTTCATCGTATCGGGAAGTGGAGATAATACGGTGAGACTATGGGACGTCAAGACAGGTACCTGTAAGACCATGAGTGGTCACACAGACTGAGTATATGCTGTGGCTATATCCAGTGATTCAGAGTTCATCGTATCTGGTAGTTATGATAGTACGGTGAGACTATGGGACGTCAAGACAGGTACCTGTAAGACCATGAGTGGTCACACAGACTGAGTATATGCTGTGGCTATATCCAGTGATTCAGAGTTCATCGTATCGGGAAGTAGAGATAATACGGTGAGACTATGGGACGTCAAGACAGGTACCTGTAAGACCATGAGTGGTCACACAGACTGAGTATATGCTGTGGCTATATCCAGTGATTCAGAGTTCATCGTATCGGGAAGTAGAGATAATACGGTGAGACTATGGGACGTCAAGACAGGTACCTGTAAGACCATGAGTGGTCACACAGACTGAGTATATGCTGTGGCTATATCCAGTGATTCAGAGTTCATCGTATCGGGAAGTGGAGTTAAGACGGTGAGACTATGGGACGTCAAGACAGGTACCTGTAAGACCATGAGTGGTCACACAGATTGAGTATATGCTGTGGCTATATCCAGTGATTCAGAGTTCATCGTATCGGGTAGTTATGATAGTACGGTGAGACTATGGGACGTCAAGACAGGTACCTGTAAGACCATGAGTGGTCACACTAATTCTGTATATGCTGTGGCTATATCCAGTGATTCAGAGTTCATCGTATCGGGAAGTGGAGTTAAGACGGTGAGACTATGGGACGTCAAGACAGGTACCTGTAAGACCATGAGTGGTCACACAGACTGAGTATATGCTGTGGCTATATCCAGTGATTCAGAGTTCATCGTATCGGGTAGTTATGATAGTACGGTGAGACTATGGGACGTCAAGACAGGTACCTGTAAGACCATGAGTGGTCACACAGACTGAGTATATGCTGTGGCTATATCCAGTGATTCAGAGTTCATCGTATCGGGAAGTAGAGATAATACGGTGAGACTATGGGACGTCAAGACAGGTACCTGTAAGACCATGAGTGGTCACACTAATTCTGTATATGCTGTGGCTATATCCAGTGATTCAGAGTTCATCGTATCGGGAAGTAGAGATAATACGGTGAGACTATGGGACGTCAAGACAGGTACCTGTAAGACCATGAGTGGTCACACTAATTCTGTATATGCTGTGGCTATATCCAGTGATTCAGAGTTCATCGTATCGGGAAGTGAGGATGAGACGGTGAAACTATGGGACGTCAAGACAGGTACCTGTAAGACCATGAGTGGTCACACAGACTGAGTATATGCTGTGGCTATATCCAGTGATTCAGAGTTCATCGTATCGGGAAGTAGAGATAATACGGTGAGACTATGGGACGTCAAGACAGGTACCTGTAAGACCATGAGTGGTCACACAGACTGAGTATATGCTGTGGCTATATCCAGTGATTCAGAGTTCATCGTATCGGGAAGTGGAGTTAAGACGGTGAGACTATGGGACGTCAAGACAGGTACCTGTAAGACCATGAGTGGTCACACAGACTGAGTATATGCTGTGGCTATATCCAGTGATTCAGAGTTCATCGTATCGGGAAGTGGAGATAATACGGTGAGACTATGGGACGTCAAGACAGGTACCTGTAAGACCATGAGTGGTCACACTAATTCTGTATATGCTGTGGCTATATCCAGTGATTCAGAGTTCATCGTATCGGGAAGTGGAGATAAGACGGTGAGACTATGGGACGTCAAGACAGGTACCTGTAAGACCATGAGTGGTCACACAGATTGAGTATATGCTGTGGCTATATCCAGTGATTCAGAGTTCATCGTATCGGGAAGTAGAGATAATACGGTGAGACTATGGGACGTCAAGACAGGTACCTGTAAGACCATGAGTGGTCACACTAATTATGTATTATCTGTGGCTATATCCAGTGATTCAGAGTTCATCGTATCGGGAAGTAGAGATAAGACGGTGAGACTATGGGACGTCAAGACAGGTACCTGTAAGACCATGAGTGGTCACACTAATTAGGTATGATCTGTGGCTATATCCAGTAATTCAGAGTTCATCGTATCGGGAAGTGCAGATTATACGGTGAGACTATGGGACGTCAAGACAGGTACCTGTAAGACCATGAGTGGTCACACTAATTAGGTATCATCTGTGGCTATATCCAGTAATTCAGAGTTCATCGTATCGGGAAGTTATGATTATACGGTGAGACTATGGGACGTCAAGACAGGTACCTGTAAGACCATGAGTGGTCACACTAATTAGGTATGATCTGTGGCTATATCCAGTGATTCAGAGTTCATCGTATCGGGAAGTGCAGATTATACGGTGAGACTATGGGACGTCAAGACAGGTACCTGTAAGACCATGAGTGGTCACACTAATTAGGTATGATCTGTGGCTATATCCAGTGATTCAGAGTTCATCGTATCGGGAAGTGCAGATTATACGGTGAGACTATGGGACGTCAAGACAGGTACCTGTAAGACCATGAGTGGTCACACTAATGTTGTATATGCTGTGGCTATATCCAGTGATTCAGAGTTCATCGTATCGGGAAGTGCAGATTATACGGTGAGACTATGGGACATCAAGACAGGTACCTGTAAGACCATGAGTGGTCACACTAATTAGGTATGATCTGTGGCTATATCCAGTGATTCAGAGTTCATCGTATCGGGAAGTGCAGATTATACGGTGAGACTATGGGACGTCAAGACAGGTACCTGTAAGACCATGAGTGGTCACACTAATTAGGTATCATCTGTGGCTATATCCAGTGATTCAGAGTTCATCGTATCGGGAAGTGCAGATTATACGGTGAGACTATGGGACGTCAAGACAGGTACCTGTAAGACCATGAGTGGTCACACTAATTAGGTATGATCTGTGGCTATATCCAGTGATTCAGAGTTCATCGTATCGGGAAGTGTAGATTATACGGTGAGACTATGGGACGTCAAGACAGGTACCTGTAAGACCATGAGTGGGTCACACTAATTAGGTATGATCTGTGGCTATATCCAGTGATTCAGAGTTCATCGTATCGGGAAGTGCAGATTATACGGTGAGACTATGGGACGTCAAGACAGGTACCTGTAAGACCATGAGTGGTCACACTAATTAGGTATGATCTGTGGCTATATCCAGTGATTCAGAGTTCATCGTATCGGGAAGTGCAGATTATACGGTGAGACTATGGGACGTCAAGACAGGTACCTGTAAGACCATGAGTGGTCACACTAATTAGGTATCATCTGTGGCTATATCCAGTGATTCAGAGTTCATCGTATCGGGAAGTGCAGATTATACGGTGAGACTATGGGACGTCAAGACAGGTACCTGTAAGACCATGAGTGGTCACACTAATTAGGTATGATCTGTGGCTATATCCAGTGATTCAGAGTTCATCGTATCGGGAAGTGCAGATTATACGGTGAGACTATGGGACGTCAAGACAGGTACCTGTAAGACCATGAGTGGTCACACTAATTAGGTATGATCTGTGGCTATATCCAGTGATTCAGAGTTCATCGTATCGGGAAGTGTAGATTATACGGTGAGACTATGGGACGTCAAGACAGGTACCTGTAAGACCATGAGTGGTCACACTAATTAGGTATCATCTGTGGCTATATCCAGTGATTCAGAGTTCATCGTATCGGGAAGTGCAGATTATACGGTGAGACTATGGGACGTCAAGACAGGTACCTGTAAGACCATGAGTGGTCACACTAATTAGGTATGATCTGTGGCTATATCCAGTGATTCAGAGTTCATCGTATCGGGAAGTGCAGATTATACGGTGAGACTATGGGACGTCAAGACAGGTACCTGTAAGACCATGAGTGGTCACACTAATTAGGTATGATCTGTGGCTATATCCAGTGATTCAGAGTTCATCGTATCGGGAAGTGCAGATTATACGGTGAGACTATGGGACGTCAAGACAGGTACCTGTAAGACCATGAGTGGTCACACTAATTAGGTATCATCTGTGGCTATATCCAGTAATTCAGAGTTAATCGTATCGGGAAGTGTAGATTATACGGTGAGACTATGGGACGTCAAGACAGGTACCTGTAAGACCATGAGTGGTCACACTAATTAGGTATGATCTGTGGCTATATCCAGTGATTCAGAGTTCATCGTATCGGGAAGTTATGATTATACGGTGAGACTATGGGACGTCAAGACAGGTACCTGTAAGACCATGAGTGGTCACACTAATGTTGTATATGCTGTGGCTATAACCAGTAAGTCAGAGTTCATCGTATCGGGAAGTGCAGATTATACGGTGAGACTATGGGACGTCAAGACAGGTACCTGTAAGACCATGAGTGGTCACACTAATTAGGTATCATCTGTGGCTATATCCAGTGATTCAGAGTTCATCGTATCGGGAAGTGCAGATTATACGGTGAGACTATGGGACGTCAAGACAGGTACCTGTAAGACCATGAGTGGTCACACTAATGTTGTATCAGCTGTGGCTATATCCAGTAATTCAGAGTTCATCGTATCGGGAAGTGCAGATTATACGGTGAGACTATGGGACGTCAAGACAGGTACCTGTAAGACCATGAGTGGTCACACTAATTAGGTATGATCTGTAGCTATATCCAGTAATTCAGAGTTCATCGTATCGGGAAGTTATGATTATACGGTGAGACTATGGGACGTCAAGACAGGTACCTGTAAGACCATGAGTGGTCACACTAATGTTGTATCAGCTGTGGCTATATCCAGTGATTCAGAGTTCATCGTATCGGGAAGTGCAGATTATACGGTGAGACTATGGGACGTCAAGACAGGTACCTGTAAGACCATGAGTGGTCACACTAATTAGGTATGATCTGTGGCTATATCCAGTGATTCAGAGTTCATCGTATCGGGAAGTGCAGATTATACGGTGAGACTATGGGACGTCAAGACAGGTACCTGTAAGACCATGAGTGGTCACACTAATTAGGTATCATCTGTGGCTATATCCAGTGATTCAGAGTTAATCGTATCGGGAAGTGCAGATTATACGGTGAGACTATGGGACGTCAAGACAGGTACCTGTAAGACCATGAGTGGTCACACTAATGTTGTATATGTTGTGGCTATATCCAGTGATTCAGAGTTAATCGTATCGGGAAGTGCAGATTATACGGTGAGACTATGGGACATCAAGACAGGTACCTGTAAGACCATGAGTGGTCACACTAATTAGGTATGATCTGTGGCTATATCCAGTGATTCAGAGTTCATCGTATCGGGAAGTTATGATTATACGGTGAGACTATGGGACGTCAAGACAGGTACCTGTAAGACCATGAGTGGTCACACTAATTAGGTATGATCTGTGGCTATATCCAGTGATTCAGAGTTCATCGTATCGGGAAGTGCAGATTATACGGTGAGACTATGGGACGTCAAGACAGGTACCTGTAAGACCATGAGTGGTCACACTAATTAGGTATGATCTGTGGCTATATCCAGTGATTCAGAGTTCATCGTATCGGGAAGTGCAGATTATACGGTGAGACTATGGGACATCAAGACAGGTACCTGTAAGACCATGAGTGGTCACACTAATTAGGTATGATCTGTGGCTATATCCAGTGATTCAGAGTTCATCGTATCGGGAAGTGATGATGAGACGGTGAGACTATGGGACGTCAAGACAGGTACCTGTAAGACCATGAGTGGTCACACTAATTAGGTATCATCTGTGGCTATATCCAGTAATTCAGAGTTAATCGTATCGGGAAGTGTAGATTATACGGTGAGACTATGGGACGTCAAGACAGGTACCTTTAAGACTATGAGTGGTCACACTAAAGTTGTATATGCTGTGGCTATATCCAGTGATTCAGAGTTCATCGTATCGGGAAGTTATGATTATACGGTGAGACTATGGGACGTCAAGACAGGTACCTGTAAGACCATGAGTGGTCACACTAATTAGGTATGATCTGTGGCTATATCCAGTGATTCAGAGTTCATCGTATCGGGAAGTGTAGATTATACGGTGAGACTATGGGACGTCAAGACAGGTACCTGTAAGACCATGAGTGGTCACACTAATTAGGTATGATCTGTGGCTATATCCAGTGATTCAGAGTTCATCGTATCGGGAAGTTATGATTATACGGTGAGACTATGGGACGTCAAGACAGGTACCTGTAAGACCATGAGTGGTCACACTAATTAGGTATGATCTGTGGCTATATCCAGTGATTCAGAGTTCATCGTATCGGGAAGTGTAGATTATACGGTGAGACTATGGGACGTCAAGACAGGTACCTGTAAGACCATGAGTGGTCACACTAATTAGGTATGATCTGTGGCTATATCCAGTGATTCAGAGTTCATCGTATCGGGGAAGTGCAGATTATACGGTGAGACTATGGGACGTCAAGACAGGTACCTTTAAGACTATGAGTGGTCACACTAATGTTGTATATGTTGTGGCTATATCCAGTGATTCAGAGTTCATCGTATCGGGAAGTGTAGATTATACGGTGAGACTATGGGACGTCAAGACAGGTACCTGTAAGACCATGAGTGGTCACACTAATTAGGTATGATCTGTGGCTATATCCAGTGATTCAGAGTTCATCGTATCGGGAAGTGTAGATTATACGGTGAGACTATGGGACGTCAAGACAGGTACCTGTAAGACCATGAGTGGTCACACTAATTAGGTATGATCTGTGGCTATATCCAGTGATTCAGAGTTCATCGTATCGGGAAGTGTAGATTATACGGTGAGACTATGGGACGTCAAGACAGGTACCTGTAAGACCATGAGTGGTCACACTAATTAGGTATGATCTGTGGCTATATCCAGTGATTCAGAGTTCATCGTATCGGGAAGTGCAGATTATACGGTGAGACTATGGGACGTCAAGACAGGTACCTGTAAGACCATGAGTGGTCACACTAATTAGGTATGATCTGTGGCTATATCCAGTAATTCAGAGTTCATCGTATCGGGAAGTGCAGATTATACGGTGAGACTATGGGACGTCAAGACAGGTACCTGTAAGACCATGAGTGGTCACACTAATTAGGTATGATCTGTGGCTATATCCAGTGATTCAGAGTTCATCGTATCGGGAAGTGCAGATTATACGGTGAGACTATGGGACGTCAAGACAGGTACCTGTAAGACCATGAGTGGTCACACTAATTAGGTATCATCTGTGGCTATATCCAGTGATTCAGAGTTCATCGTATCGGGAAGTGCAGATTATACGGTGAGACTATGGGACGTCAAGACAGGTACCTGTAAGACTATGAGTGGTCACACTAATGTTGTATATGCTGTGGCTATATCCAGTGATTCAGAGTTCATCGTATCGGGAAGTTATGATTATACGGTGAGACTATGGGATGTCAAGACAGGTACCTGTAAGACCATGAGTGGTCACACTAATTAGGTATGATCTGTGGCTATATCCAGTGATTCAGAGTTCATCGTATCGGGAAGTGTAGATTATACGGTGAGACTATGGGACGTCAAGACAGGTACCTGTAAGACCATGAGTGGTCACACTAATTAGGTATGATCTGTGGCTATATCCAGTGATTCAGAGTTCATCGTATCGGGAAGTGTAGATTATACGGTGAGACTATGGGACGTCAAGACAGGTACCTGTAAGACCATGAGTGGTCACACTAATTAGGTATGATCTGTGGCTATATCCAGTGATTCAGAGTTAATCGTATCGGGAAGTGCAGATTATACGGTGAGACTATGGGACGTCAAGACAGGTACCTGTAAGACCATGAGTGGTCACACTAATTAGGTATCATCTGTGGCTATATCCAGTAATTCAGAGTTCATCGTATCGGGAAGTGCAGATTATACGGTGAGACTATGGGATGTCAAGACAGGTACCTGTAAGACCATGAGTGGTCACACTAATTAGGTATGATCTGTGGCTATATCCAGTGATTCAGAGTTCATCGTATCGGGAAGTGTAGATTATACGGTGAGACTATGGGACGTCAAGACAGGTACCTGTAAGACCATGAGTGGTCACACTAATTAGGTATGATCTGTGGCTATATCCAGTGATTCAGAGTTCATCGTATCGGGAAGTGTAGATTATACGGTGAGACTATGGGACGTCAAGACAGGTACCTGTAAGACCATGAGTGGTCACACTAATTAGGTATGATCTGTGGCTATATCCAGTGATTCAGAGTTCATCGTATCGGGAAGTGTAGATTATACGGTGAGACTATGGGACGTCAAGACAGGTACCTGTAAGACCATGAGTGGTCACACTAATTAGGTATGATCTGTGGCTATATCCAGTGATTCAGAGTTCATCGTATCGGGAAGTGTAGATTATACGGTGAGACTATGGGACGTCAAGACAGGTACCTGTAAGACCATGAGTGGTCACACTAATTAGGTATGATCTGTGGCTATATCCAGTGATTCAGAGTTCATCGTATCGGGAAGTGTAGATTATACGGTGAGACTATGGGACGTCAAGACAGGTACCTGTAAGACCATGAGTGGTCACACTAATTAGGTATGATCTGTGGCTATATCCAGTGATTCAGAGTTCATCGTATCGGGAAGTTATGATTATACGGTGAGACTATGGGACGTCAAGACAGGTACCTGTAAGACCATGAGTGGTCACACTAATTAGGTATCATCTGTGGCTATATCCAGTGATTTAGAGTTCATCGTATCGGGAAGTGTAGATTATACGGTGAGACTATGGGACGTCAAGACAGGTACCTGTAAGACCATGAGTGGTCACACTAATTAGGTATGATCTGTGGCTATATCCAGTAATTCAGAGTTCATCGTATCGGGAAGTGCAGATTATACGGTGAGACTATGGGACGTCAAGACAGGTACCTGTAAGACCATGAGTGGTCACACTAATTAGGTATGATCTGTGGCTATATCCAGTGATTCAGAGTTAATCGTATCGGGAAGTGCAGATTATACGGTGAGACTATGGGACGTCAAGACAGGTACCTGTAAGACCATGAGTGGTCACACTAATTAGGTATGATCTGTGGCTATATCCAGTGATTCAGAGTTCATCGTATCGGGAAGTGCAGATTATACGGTGAGACTATGGGACGTCAAGACAGGTACCTGTAAGACCATGAGTGGTCACACTAATTAGGTATGATCTGTGGCTATATCCAGTGATTCAGAGTTAATCGTATCGGGAAGTTATGATTATACGGTGAGACTATGGGACGTCAAGACAGGTACCTGTAAGACCATGAGTGGTCACACTAATTAGGTATGATCTGTGGCTATATCCAGTGATTCAGAGTTAATCGTATCGGGAAGTGCAGATTATACGGTGAGACTATGGGACGTCAAGACAGGTACCTGTAAGACCATGAGTGGTCACACTAATTAGGTATGATCTGTGGCTATATCCAGTGATTCAGAGTTCATCGTATCGGGAAGTGTAGATTATACGGTGAGACTATGGGACGTCAAGACAGGTACCTGTAAGACCATGAGTGGTCACACTAATTAGGTATGATCTGTGGCTATATCCAGTGATTCAGAGTTCATCGTATCGGGAAGTGCAGATTATACGGTGAGACTATGGGATGTCAAGACAGGTACCTGTAAGACCATGAGTGGTCACACTAATTAGGTATGATCTGTGGCTATATCCAGTAATTCAGAGTTCATCGTATCGGGAAGTGCAGATTATACGGTGAGACTATGGGACGTCAAGACAGGTACCTTTAAGACTATGAGTGGTCACACTAATGTTGTATATGTTGTGGCTATATCCAGTGATTCAGAGTTCATCGTATCGGGAAGTGTAGATTATACGGTGAGACTATGGGATGTCAAGACAGGTACCTGTAAGACCATGAGTGGTCACACTAATTAGGTATGATCTGTGGCTATATCCAGTGATTCAGAGTTCATCGTATCGGGAAGTGTAGATTATACGGTGAGACTATGGGACGTCAAGACAGGTACCTGTAAGACCATGAGTGGTCACACTAATTAGGTATGATCTGTGGCTATATCCAGTGATTCAGAGTTCATCGTATCGGGAAGTTATGATTATACGGTGAGACTATGGGACGTCAAGACAGGTACCTGTAAGACCATGAGTGGTCACACTAATTAGGTATGATCTGTGGCTATATCCAGTGATTCAGAGTTCATCGTATCGGGAAGTGTAGATTATACGGTGAGACTATGGGACGTCAAGACAGGTACCTGTAAGACCATGAGTGGTCACACTAATTAGGTATGATCTGTGGCTATATCCAGTGATTCAGAGTTCATCGTATCGGGAAGTGTAGATTATACGGTGAGACTATGGGACGTCAAGACAGGTACCTGTAAGACCATGAGTGGTCACACTAATGTTGTATATGCTGTGGCTATATCCAGTGATTCAGAGTTCATCGTATCGGGAAGTGTAGATTATACGGTGAGACTATGGGACGTCAAGACAGGTACCTGTAAGACCATGAGTGGTCACACTAATTAGGTATGATCTGTGGCTATATCCAGTGATTCAGAGTTCATCGTATCGGGAAGTGCAGATTATACGGTGAGACTATGGGACGTCAAGACAGGTACCTGTAAGACCATGAGTGGTCACACTAATTAGGTATCATCTGTGGCTATATCCAGTGATTCAGAGTTCATCGTATCGGGAAGTGCAGATTATACGGTGAGACTATGGGACATCAAGACAGGTACCTGTAAGACCATGAGTGGTCACACTAATTAGGTATGATCTGTGGCTATATCCAGTGATTCAGAGTTCATCGTATCGGGAAGTGCAGATTATACGGTGAGACTATGGGACATCAAGACAGGTACCTGTAAGACCATGAGTGGTCACACTAATTAGGTATGATCTGTGGCTATATCCAGTGATTCAGAGTTCATCGTATCGGGAAGTGATGATGAGACGGTGAGACTATGGGACGTCAAGACAGGTACCTGTAAGACCATGAGTGGTCACACTAATTAGGTATCATCTGTGGCTATATCCAGTAATTCAGAGTTAATCGTATCGGGAAGTGTAGATTATACGGTGAGACTATGGGACGTCAAGACAGGTACCTGTAAGACCATGAGTGGTCACACAGATTCTTTATCATCTGTGGCTATATCCAGTGATTCAGAGTTTCATCGTATCGGGAAGTGTAGATTATACGGTGAGACTATGGGACGTCAAGACAGGTACCTGTAAGACCATGAGTGATCACACTAGTTATGTATCATCAGTGGCTATATCCAGTGATTCAGAGTTCATCGTATCGGGAAGTGTAGATTATACGGTGAGACTATGGGACGTCAAGACAGGTACCTGTAAGACCATGAGTGGTCACACTAATGTTGTATATGCTGTGGCTATATCCAGTGATTCAGAGTTCATCGTATCGGGAAGTGCAGATTATACGGTGAGACTATGGGACGTCAAGACAGGTACCTGTAAGACCATGAGTGGTCACACTAATTAGGTATGATCTGTGGCTATATCCAGTGATTCAGAGTTCATCGTATCGGGAAGTGCAGATTATACGGTGAGACTATGGGACGTCAAGACAGGTACCTGTAAGACCATGAGTGGTCACACTAATTAGGTATGATCTGTGGCTATATCCAGTGATTCAGAGTTCATCGTATCGGGAAGTGTAGATTATACGGTGAGACTATGGGACGTCAAGACAGGTACCTGTAAGACCATGAGTGGTCACACTAATTAGGTATGATCTGTGGCTATATCCAGTAATTCAGAGTTCATCGTATCGGGAAGTTATGATTATACGGTGAGGACTATGGGACGTCAAGACAGGTACCTGTAAGACCATGAGTGGTCACACTAATTAGGTATCATCTGTGGCTATATCCAGTGATTCAGAGTTCATCGTATCGGGAAGTGCAGATTATACGGTGAGACTATGGGACGTCAAGACAGGTACCTGTAAGACCATGAGTGGTCACACTAATTAGGTATGATCTGTGGCTATATCCAGTGATTCAGAGTTCATCGTATCGGGAAGTGCAGATTATACGGTGAGACTATGGGACGTCAAGACAGGTACCTGTAAGACCATGAGTGGTCACACTAATTAGGTATCATCTGTGGCTATATCCAGTGATTCAGAGTTCATCGTATCGGGAAGTGCAGATTATACGGTGAGACTATGGGACATCAAGACAGGTACCTGTAAGACCATGAGTGGTCACACTAATTAGGTATGATCTGTGGCTATATCCAGTGATTCAGAGTTCATCGTATCGGGAAGTTATGATTATACGGTGAGACTATGGGACGTCAAGACAGGTACCTGTAAGACCATGAGTGGTCACACTAATTAGGTATCATCTGTGGCTATATCCAGTGATTCAGAGTTCATCGTATCGGGAAGTGATGATGAGACGGTGAGACTATGGGACGTCAAGACAGGTACCTGTAAGACCATGAGTGGTCACACTAATTAGGTATGATCTGTGGCTATATCCAGTAATTCAGAGTTAATCGTATCGGGAAGTTATGATTATACGGTGAGACTATGGGACGTCAAGACAGGTACCTGTAAGACCATGAGTGGTCACACTAATTAGGTATGATCTGTGGCTATATCCAGTGATTCAGAGTTCATCGTATCGGGAAGTTATGATTATACGGGTGAGACTATGGGACGTCAAGACAGGTACCTGTAAGACCATGAGTGGTCACACTAATGTTGTATATGCTGTGGCTATATCCAGTGATTCAGAGTTCATCGTATCGGGAAGTGTAGATTATACGGTGAGACTATGGGACGTCAAGACAGGTACCTGTAAGACCATGAGTGGTCACACTAATTAGGTATGATCTGTGGGCTATATCCAGTGATTCAGAGTTAATCGTATCGGGAAGTTATGATTATACGGTGAGACTATGGGACGTCAAGACAGGTACCTGTAAGACCATGAGTGGTCACACTAATTAGGTATGATCTGTGGCTATATCCAGTGATTCAGAGTTCATCGTATCGGGAAGTTATGATTATACGGTGAGACTATGGGACGTCAAGACAGGTACCTGTAAGACCATGAGTGGTCACACTAATGTTGTATATGCTGTGGCTATATCCAGTGATTCAGAGTTCATCGTATCGGGAAGTGCAGATTATACGGTGAGACTATGGGACGTCAAGACAGGTACCTGTAAGACCATGAGTGGTCACACTAATTAGGTATGATCTGTGGCTATATCCAGTGATTCAGAGTTCATCGTATCGGGAAGTTATGATTATACGGTGAGACTATGGGACGTCAAGACAGGTACCTGTAAGACCATGAGTGGTCACACTAATTAGGTATGATCTGTGGCTATATCCAGTGATTCAGAGTTCATCGTATCGGGAAGTGCAGATTATACGGTGAGACTATGGGACGTCAAGACAGGTACCTGTAAGACCATGAGTGGTCACACTAATTAGGTATCATCTGTGGCTATATCCAGTGATTCAGAGTTCATCGTATCGGGAAGTGCAGATTATACGGTGAGACTATGGGACATCAAGACAGGTACCTGTAAGACCATGAGTGGTCACACTAATTAGGTATGATCTGTGGCTATATCCAGTGATTCAGAGTTCATCGTATCGGGAAGTGCAGATTATACGGTGAGACTATGGGACATCAAGACAGGTACCTGTAAGACCATGAGTGGTCACACTAATTAGGTATGATCTGTGGCTATATCCAGTGATTCAGAGTTCATCGTATCGGGAAGTGATGATGAGACGGTGAGACTATGGGACGTCAAGACAGGTACCTGTAAGACCATGAGTGGTCACACTAATTAGGTATCATCTGTGGCTATATCCAGTAATTCAGAGTTAATCGTATCGGGAAGTGTAGATTATACGGTGAGACTATGGGACGTCAAGACAGGTACCTGTAAGACCATGAGTGGTCACACAGATTCTTTATCATCTGTGGCTATATCCAGTGATTCAGAGTTCATCGTATCGGGAAGTGTAGATTATACGGTGAGACTATGGGACGTCAAGACAGGTACCTGTAAGACCATGAGTGATCACACTAGTTATGTATCATCAGTGGCTATATCCAGTGATTCAGAGTTCATCGTATCGGGAAGTGTAGATTATACGGTGAGACTATGGGACGTCAAGACAGGTACCTGTAAGACCATGAGTGGTCACACTAATGTTGTATATGCTGTGGCTATATCCAGTGATTCAGAGTTCATCGTATCGGGAAGTGCAGATTATACGGTGAGACTATGGGACGTCAAGACAGGTACCTGTAAGACCATGAGTGGTCACACTAATTAGGTATGATCTGTGGCTATATCCAGTGATTCAGAGTTCATCGTATCGGGAAGTGCAGATTATACGGTGAGACTATGGGACGTCAAGACAGGTACCTGTAAGACCATGAGTGGTCACACTAATTAGGTATGATCTGTGGCTATAACCAGTAAGTCAGAGTTCATCGTATCGGAAGTGCAGATTATACGGTGAGACTATGGGACGTCAAGACAGGTACCTGTAAGACCATGAGTGGTCACACTAATGTTGTATATGCTGTGGCTATATCCAGTAATTCAGAGTTCATCGTATCGGGAAGTTATGATTATACGGTGAGACTATGGGACGTCAAGACAGGTACCTGTAAGACCATGAGTGGTCACACTAATTAGGTATGATCTGTGGCTATATCCAGTGATTCAGAGTTCATCGTATCGGGAAGTGCAGATTATACGGTGAGACTATGGGACGTCAAGACAGGTACCTGTAAGACCATGAGTGGTCACACTAATTAGGTATCATCTGTGGCTATATCCAGTGATTCAGAGTTCATCGTATCGGGAAGTGCAGATTATACGGTGAGACTATGGGACGTCAAGACAGGTACCTGTAAGACCATGAGTGGTCACACTAATGTTGTATATGCTGTGGCTATATCCAGTGATTCAGAGTTCATCGTATCGGGAAGTGTAGATTATACGGTGAGACTATGGGACGTCAAGACAGGTACCTGTAAGACCATGAGTGGTCACACTAATTAGGTATGATCTGTGGCTATATCCAGTGATTCAGAGTTCATCGTATCGGGAAGTTATGATTATACGGTGAGACTATGGGACGTCAAGACAGGTACCTGTAAGACCATGAGTGGTCACACTAATGTTGTATATGCTGTGGCTATAACCAGTAAGTCAGAGTTCATCGTATCGGGAAGTGCAGATTATACGGTGAGACTATGGGACGTCAAGACAGGTACCTGTAAGACCATGAGTGGTCACACTAATTAGGTATCATCTGTGGCTATATCCAGTGATTCAGAGTTCATCGTATCGGGAAGTGCAGATTATACGGTGAGACTATGGGACGTCAAGACAGGTACCTGTAAGACCATGAGTGGTCACACTAATGTTGTATATGCTGTGGCTATATCCAGTGATTCAGAGTTCATCGTATCGGGAAGTGCAGATTATACGGTGAGACTATGGGACGTCAAGACAGGTACCTGTAAGACCATGAGTGGTCACACTAATGTTGTATCAGCTGTGGCTATATCCAGTAATTCAGAGTTCATCGTATCGGGAAGTGCAGATTATACGGTGAGACTATGGGACGTCAAGACAGGTACCTGTAAGACCATGAGTGGTCACACTAATGTTGTATATGCTGTGGCTATATCCAGTAATTCAGAGTTCATCGTATCGGGAAGTTATGATTATACGGTGAGACTATGGGACGTCAAGACAGGTACCTGTAAGACCATGAGTGGTCACACTAATGTTGTATCAGCTGTGGCTATATCCAGTGATTCAGAGTTCATCGTATCGGGAAGTGCAGATTATACGGTGAGACTATGGGACGTCAAGACAGGTACCTGTAAGACCATGAGTGGTCACACTAATTAGGTATGATCTGTGGCTATATCCAGTGATTCAGAGTTCATCGTATCGGGAAGTGCAGATTATACGGTGAGACTATGGGACGTCAAGACAGGTACCTGTAAGACCATGAGTGGTCACACTAATTAGGTATCATCTGTGGCTATATCCAGTGATTCAGAGTTAATCGTATCGGGAAGTGCAGATTATACGGTGAGACTATGGGACGTCAAGACAGGTACCTGTAAGACCATGAGTGGTCACACTAATGTTGTATATGTTGTGGCTATATCCAGTGATTCAGAGTTAATCGTATCGGGAAGTGCAGATTATACGGTGAGACTATGGGACATCAAGACAGGTACCTGTAAGACCATGAGTGGTCACACTAATTAGGTATGATCTGTGGCTATATCCAGTGATTCAGAGTTCATCGTATCGGGAAGTGTAGATTATACGGTGAGACTATGGGACGTCAAGACAGGTACCTGTAAGACCATGAGTGGTCACACTAATTAGGTATGATCTGTGGCTATATCCAGTGATTCAGAGTTCATCGTATCGGGAAGTGCAGATTATACGGTGAGACTATGGGACGTCAAGACAGGTACCTGTAAGACCATGAGTGGTCACACTAATTAGGTATCATCTGTGGCTATATCCAGTGATTCAGAGTTCATCGTATCGGGAAGTGCAGATTATACGGTGAGACTATGGGACGTCAAGACAGGTACCTGTAAGACCATGAGTGGTCACACTAATTAGGTATCATCTGTGGCTATATCCAGTAATTCAGAGTTCATCGTATCGGGAAGTGCAGATTATACGGTGAGACTATGGGACATCAAGACAGGTACCTGTAAGACCATGAGTGGTCACACTAATTAGGTATGATCTGTGGCTATATCCAGTGATTCAGAGTTCATCGTATCGGGAAGTGATGATGAGACGGTGAGACTATGGGACGTCAAGACAGGTACCTGTAAGACCATGAGTGGTCACACTAATTAGGTATCATCTGTGGCTATATCCAGTAATTCAGAGTTAATCGTATCGGGAAGTGTAGATTATACGGTGAGACTATGGGACGTCAAGACAGGTACCTGTAAGACCATGAGTGGTCACACAGATTCTTTATCATCTGTGGCTATATCCAGTGATTCAGAGTTCATCGTATCGGGAAGTGTAGATTATACGGTGAGACTATGGGACGTCAAGACAGGTACCTGTAAGACCATGAGTGATCACACTAGTTATGTATCATCAGTGGCTATATCCAGTGATTCAGAGTTCATCGTATCGGGAAGTGTAGATTATACGGTGAGACTATGGGACGTCAAGACAGGTACCTGTAAGACCATGAGTGGTCACACTAATGTTGTATATGCTGTGGCTATAACCAGTAAGTCAGAGTTCATCGTATCGGGAAGTGTAGATTATACGGTGAGACTATGGGACGTCAAGACAGGTACCTGTAAGACCATGAGTGGTCACACTAATTAGGTATGATCTGTGGCTATATCCAGTGATTCAGAGTTCATCGTATCGGGAAGTGCAGATTATACGGTGAGACTATGGGACGTCAAGACAGGTACCTGTAAGACCATGAGTGGTCACACTAATTAGGTATGATCTGTGGCTATATCCAGTGATTCAGAGTTCATCGTATCGGGAAGTGTAGATTATACGGTGAGACTATGGGACGTCAAGACAGGTACCTGTAAGACCATGAGTGGTCACACTAATTAGGTATGATCTGTGGCTATATCCAGTAATTCAGAGTTCATCGTATCGGGAAGTTATGATTATACGGTGAGACTATGGGACGTCAAGACAGGTACCTGTAAGACCATGAGTGGTCACACTAATTAGGTATGATCTGTGGCTATATCCAGTGATTCAGAGTTCATCGTATCGGGAAGTGCAGATTATACGGTGAGACTATGGGACGTCAAGACAGGTACCTGTAAGACCATGAGTGGTCACACTAATTAGGTATCATCTGTGGCTATATCCAGTGATTCAGAGTTAATCGTATCGGGAAGTGCAGATTATACGGTGAGACTATGGGACGTCAAGACAGGTACCTGTAAGACCATGAGTGGTCACACTAATGTTGTATATGTTGTGGCTATATCCAGTGATTCAGAGTTAATCGTATCGGGAAGTGCAGATTATACGGTGAGACTATGGGACATCAAGACAGGTACCTGTAAGACCATGAGTGGTCACACTAATTAGGTATGATCTGTGGCTATATCCAGTAATTCAGAGTTCATCGTATCGGGAAGTTATGATTATACGGTGAGACTATGGGACGTCAAGACAGGTACCTGTAAGACCATGAGTGGTCACACTAATTAGGTATGATCTGTGGCTATATCCAGTGATTCAGAGTTCATCGTATCGGGAAGTGCAGATTATACGGTGAGACTATGGGACGTCAAGACAGGTACCTGTAAGACCATGAGTGGTCACACTAATTAGGTATCATCTGTGGCTATATCCAGTGATTCAGAGTTCATCGTATCGGGAAGTGCAGATTATACGGTGAGACTATGGGACGTCAAGACAGGTACCTGTAAGACCATGAGTGGTCACACTAATGTTGTATATGCTGTGGCTATATCCAGTGATTCAGAGTTCATCGTATCGGGAAGTGCAGATTATACGGTGAGACTATGGGACGTCAAGACAGGTACCTGTAAGACCATGAGTGGTCACACTAATTAGGTATGATCTGTGGCTATATCCAGTGATTCAGAGTTCATCGTATCGGGAAGTTATGATTATACGGTGAGACTATGGGACGTCAAGACAGGTACCTGTAAGACCATGAGTGGTCACACTAATGTTGTATATGCTGTGGCTATAACCAGTAAGTCAGAGTTCATCGTATCGGGAAGTGCAGATTATACGGTGAGACTATGGGACGTCAAGACAGGTACCTGTAAGACCATGAGTGGTCACACTAATTAGGTATCATCTGTGGCTATATCCAGTGATTCAGAGTTCATCGTATCGGGAAGTGCAGATTATACGGTGAGACTATGGGACGTCAAGACAGGTACCTGTAAGACCATGAGTGGTCACACTAATGTTGTATATGCTGTGGCTATATCCAGTGATTCAGAGTTCATCGTATCGGGAAGTGCAGATTATACGGTGAGACTATGGGACGTCAAGACAGGTACCTGTAAGACCATGAGTGGTCACACTAATTAGGTATGATCTGTGGCTATATCCAGTGATTCAGAGTTCATCGTATCGGGAAGTTATGATTATACGGTGAGACTATGGGACGTCAAGACAGGTACCTGTAAGACCATGAGTGGTCACACTAATTAGGTATGATCTGTGGCTATATCCAGTGATTCAGAGTTAATCGTATCGGGAAGTGCAGATTATACGGTGAGACTATGGGACGTCAAGACAGGTACCTGTAAGACCATGAGTGGTCACACTAATTAGGTATCATCTGTGGCTATATCCAGTGATTCAGAGTTCATCGTATCGGGAAGTGCAGATTATACGGTGAGACTATGGGACGTCAAGACAGGTACCTGTAAGACCATGAGTGGTCACACTAATGTTGTATATGCTGTGGCTATATCCAGTGATTCAGAGTTCATCGTATCGGGAAGTGCAGATTATACGGTGAGACTATGGGACGTCAAGACAGGTACCTGTAAGACCATGAGTGGTCACACTAATTAGGTATGATCTGTGGCTATATCCAGTGATTCAGAGTTCATCGTATCGGGAAGTTATGATTATACGGTGAGACTATGGGACGTCAAGACAGGTACCTGTAAGACCATGAGTGGTCACACTAATGTTGTATATGCTGTGGCTATAACCAGTAAGTCAGAGTTCATCGTATCGGGAAGTGCAGATTATACGGTGAGACTATGGGACGTCAAGACAGGTACCTGTAAGACCATGAGTGGTCACACTAATTAGGTATCATCTGTGGCTATATCCAGTGATTCAGAGTTCATCGTATCGGGAAGTGCAGATTATACGGTGAGACTATGGGACGTCAAGACAGGTACCTGTAAGACCATGAGTGGTCACACTAATGTTGTCATATGCTGTGGCTATATCCAGTGATTCAGAGTTCATCGTATCGGGAAGTGCAGATTATACGGTGAGACTATGGGACGTCAAGACAGGTACCTGTAAGACCATGAGTGGTCACACTAATTAGGTATGATCTGTGGCTATATCCAGTGATTCAGAGTTCATCGTATCGGGAAGTGTAGATTATACGGTGAGACTATGGGACGTCAAGACAGGTACCTGTAAGACCATGAGTGGTCACACTAATTAGGTATGATCTGTGGCTATATCCAGTGATTCAGAGTTAATCGTATCGGGAAGTGCAGATTATACGGTGAGACTATGGGACGTCAAGACAGGTACCTGTAAGACCATGAGTGGTCACACTAATGTTGTATATGTTGTGGCTATATCCAGTGATTCAGAGTTAATCGTATCGGGAAGTGCAGATTATACGGTGAGACTATGGGACGTCAAGACAGGTACCTGTAAGACCATGAGTGGTCACACTAATTAGGTATGATCTGTGGCTATATCCAGTGATTCAGAGTTCATCGTATCGGGAAGTGCAGATTATACGGTGAGACTATGGGACGTCAAGACAGGTACCTGTAAGACCATGAGTGGTCACACTAATTAGGTATGATCTGTGGCTATATCCAGTGATTCAGAGTTCATCGTATCGGGAAGTGCAGATTATACGGTGAGACTATGGGACATCAAGACAGGTACCTGTAAGACCATGAGTGGTCACACTAATTAGGTATGATCTGTGGCTATATCCAGTGATTCAGAGTTCATCGTATCGGGAAGTGCAGATTATACGGTGAGACTATGGGACGTCAAGACAGGTACCTGTAAGACCATGAGTGGTCACACTAATTAGGTATCATCTGTGGCTATATCCAGTGATTCAGAGTTCATCGTATCGGGAAGTGCAGATTATACGGTGAGACTATGGACGTCAAGACAGGTACCTGTAAGACCATGAGTGGTCACACTAATTAGGTATGATCTGTGGCTATATCCAGTGATTCAGAGTTCATCGTATCGGGAAGTGTAGATTATACGGTGAGACTATGGGACGTCAAGACAGGTACCTGTAAGACCATGAGTGGTCACACTAATTAGGTATGATCTGTGGCTATATCCAGTGATTCAGAGTTCATCGTATCGGGAAGTGCAGATTATACGGTGAGACTATGGGACGTCAAGACAGGTACCTGTAAGACCATGAGTGGTCACACTAATTAGGTATGATCTGTGGCTATATCCAGTGATTCAGAGTTCATCGTATCGGGAAGTGCAGATTATACGGTGAGACTATGGGACGTCAAGACAGGTACCTGTAAGACCATGAGTGGTCACACTAATTAGGTATCATCTGTGGCTATAACCAGTAAGTCAGAGTTCATCGTATCGGGAAGTGTAGATTATACGGTGAGACTATGGGACGTCAAGACAGGTACCTGTAAGACCATGAGTGGTCACACTAATTAGGTATCATCTGTGGCTATATCCAGTGATTCAGAGTTCATCGTATCGGGAAGTGCAGATTATACGGTGAGACTATGGGACGTCAAGACAGGTACCTGTAAGACCATGAGTGGTCACACTAATTAGGTATGATCTGTGGCTATATCCAGTGATTCAGAGTTCATCGTATCGGGAAGTGCAGATTATACGGTGAGACTATGGACGTCAAGACAGGTACCTGTAAGACCATGAGTGGTCACACTAATTAGGTATGATCTGTGGCTATATCCAGTGATTCAGAGTTCATCGTATCGGGAAGTGCAGATTATACGGTGAGACTATGGGACGTCAAGACAGGTACCTGTAAGACCATGAGTGGTCACACTAATTAGGTATCATCTGTGGCTATATCCAGTAATTCAGAGTTAATCGTATCGGGAAGTGTAGATTATACGGTGAGACTATGGGACGTCAAGACAGGTACCTGTAAGACCATGAGTGGTCACACTAATTAGGTATGATCTGTGGCTATATCCAGTGATTCAGAGTTCATCGTATCGGGAAGTTATGATTATACGGTGAGACTATGGGACGTCAAGACAGGTACCTGTAAGACCATGAGTGGTCACACTAATGTTGTATATGCTGTGGCTATAACCAGTAAGTCAGAGTTCATCGTATCGGGAAGTGCAGATTATACGGTGAGACTATGGGACGTCAAGACAGGTACCTGTAAGACCATGAGTGGTCACACTAATTAGGTATCATCTGTGGCTATATCCAGTGATTCAGAGTTCATCGTATCGGGAAGTGCAGATTATACGGTGAGACTATGGGACGTCAAGACAGGTACCTGTAAGACCATGAGTGGTCACACTAATGTTGTATCAGCTGTGGCTATATCCAGTAATTCAGAGTTCATCGTATCGGGAAGTGCAGATTATACGGTGAGACTATGGGACGTCAAGACAGGTACCTGTAAGACCATGAGTGGTCACACTAATTAGGTATGATCTGTAGCTATATCCAGTAATTCAGAGTTTCATCGTATCGGGAAGTTATGATTATACGGTGAGACTATGGGACGTCAAGACAGGTACCTGTAAGACCATGAGTGGTCACACTAATGTTGTATCAGCTGTGGCTATATCCAGTGATTCAGAGTTCATCGTATCGGGAAGTGCAGATTATACGGTGAGACTATGGGACGTCAAGACAGGTACCTGTAAGACCATGAGTGGTCACACTAATTAGGTATGATCTGTGGCTATATCCAGTGATTCAGAGTTCATCGTATCGGGAAGTGCAGATTATACGGTGAGACTATGGGACGTCAAGACAGGTACCTGTAAGACCATGAGTGGTCACACTAATTAGGTATCATCTGTGGCTATATCCAGTGATTCAGAGTTAATCGTATCGGGAGTGCAGATTATACGGTGAGACTATGGGACGTCAAGACAGGTACCTGTAAGACCATGAGTGGTCACACTAATGTTGTATATGTTGTGGCTATATCCAGTGATTCAGAGTTAATCGTATCGGGAAGTGCAGATTATACGGTGAGACTATGGGACATCAAGACAGGTACCTGTAAGACCATGAGTGGTCACACTAATTAGGTATGATCTGTGGCTATATCCAGTGATTCAGAGTTCATCGTATCGGGAAGTTATGATTATACGGTGAGACTATGGGACGTCAAGACAGGTACCTGTAAGACCATGAGTGGTCACACTAATTAGGTATCATCTGTGGCTATATCCAGTGATTCAGAGTTCATCGTATCGGGAAGTGCAGATTATACGGTGAGACTATGGGACGTCAAGACAGGTAACCTGTAAGACCATGAGTGGTCACACTAATTAGGTATGATCTGTGGCTATATCCAGTGATTCAGAGTTCATCGTATCGGAAGTGCAGATTATACGGTGAGACTATGGGACGTCAAGACAGGTACCTGTAAGACCATGAGTGGTCACACTAATTAGGTATCATCTGTGGCTATATCCAGTGATTCAGAGTTCATCGTATCGGGAAGTGCAGATTATACGGTGAGACTATGGGACATCAAGACAGGTACCTGTAAGACCATGAGTGGTCACACTAATTAGGTATTATCTGTGGCTATATCCAGTGATTCAGAGTTCATCGTATCGGGAAGTGCAGATTATACGGTGAGACTATGGGACGTCAAGACAGGTACCTGTAAGACCATGAGTGGTCACACTAATTAGGTATCATCTGTGGCTATATCCAGTAATTCAGAGTTAATCGTATCGGGAAGTGTAGATTATACGGTGAGACTATGGGACGTCAAGACAGGTACCTGTAAGACCATGAGTGGTCACCAGATTCTTTATCATCTGTGGCTATATCCAGTGATTCAGAGTTCATCGTATCGGGAAGTGCAGATTATACGGTGAGACTATGGGACATCAAGACAGGTACCTGTAAGACCATGAGTGGTCACACTAATTAGGTATCATCTGTGGCTATATCCAGTAATTCAGAGTTCATCGTATCGGGAAGTGTAGATTATACGGTGAGACTATGGGACGTCAAGACAGGTACCTGTAAGACCATGAGTGGTCACACTAATTAGGTATCATCTGTGGCTATAACCAGTAAGTCAGAGTTCATCGTATCGGGAAGTGTAGATTATACGGTGAGACTATGGACGTCAAGACAGGTACCTGTAAGACCATGAGTGGTCACACTAATTAGGTATCATCTGTGGCTATATCCAGTGATTCAGAGTTCATCGTATCGGGAAGTGCAGATTATACGGTGAGACTATGGGACGTCAAGACAGGTACCTGTAAGACCATGAGTGGTCACACTAATTAGGTATGATCTGTGGCTATATCCAGTGATTCAGAGTTCATCGTATCGGGAAGTGCAGATTATACGGTGAGACTATGGGACGTCAAGACAGGTACCTGTAAGACCATGAGTGGTCACACTAATTAGGTATCATCTGTGGCTATATCCAGTGATTCAGAGTTAATCGTATCGGGAAGTGCAGATTATACGGTGAGACTATGGGACGTCAAGACAGGTACCTGTAAGACCATGAGTGGTCACACTAATGTTGTATATGTTGTGGCTATATCCAGTGATTCAGAGTTAATCGTATCGGGAAGTGCAGATTATACGGTGAGACTATGGGACATCAAGACAGGTACCTGTAAGACCATGAGTGGTCACACTAATTAGGTATGATCTGTGGCTATATCCAGTGATTCAGAGTTCATCGTATCGGGAAGTTTATGATTATACGGTGAGACTATGGGACGTCAAGACAGGTACCTGTAAGACCATGAGTGGTCACACTAATTAGGTATGATCTGTGGCTATATCCAGTGATTCAGAGTTCATCGTATCGGGAAGTGCAGATTATACGGTGAGACTATGGGACGTCAAGACAGGTACCTGTAAGACCATGAGTGGTCACACTAATTAGGTATCATCTGTGGCTATATCCAGCGATTCAGAGTTCATCGTATCGGGAAGTGCAGATTATACGGTGAGACTATGGGACATCAAGACAGGTACCTGTAAGACCATGAGTGGTCACACTAATTAGGTATGATCTGTGGCTATATCCAGTGATTCAGAGTTCATCGTATCGGGAAGTTATGATTATACGGTGAGACTATGGACGTCAAGACAGGTACCTGTAAGACCATGAGTGGTCACACTAATTAGGTATCATCTGTGGCTATAACCAGTAAGTCAGAGTTCATCGTATCGGGAAGTGCAGATTATACGGTGAGACTATGGACGTCAAGACAGGTACCTGTAAGACCATGAGTGGTCACACTAATTAGGTATCATCTGTGGCTATATCCAGTGATTCAGAGTTCATCGTATCGGGAAGTGCAGATTATACGGTGAGACTATGGGACGTCAAGACAGGTACCTGTAAAGACCATGAGTGGTCACACTAATTAGGTATCATCTGTGGCTATATCCAGTGATTCAGAGTTCATCGTATCGGGAAGTGCAGATTATACGGTGAGACTATGGGACATCAAGACAGGTACCTGTAAGACCATGAGTGGTCACACTAATTAGGTATCATCTGTGGCTATATCCAGTAATTCAGAGTTCATCGTATCGGGAAGTTATGATTATACGGTGAGACTATGGGACGTCAAGACAGGTACCTGTAAGACCATGAGTGGTCACACTAATGTTGTATCAGCTGTGGCTATATCCAGTGATTCAGAGTTCATCGTATCGGGAAGTGCAGATTATACGGTGAGACTATGGGACGTCAAGACAGGTACCTGTAAGACCATGAGTGGTCACACTAATTAGGTATGATCTGTGGCTATATCCAGTGATTCAGAGTTCATCGTATCGGGAAGTGCAGATTATACGGTGAGACTATGGGACGTCAAGACAGGTACCTGTAAGACCATGAGTGGTCACACTAATTAGGTATCATCTGTGGCTATATCCAGTGATTCAGAGTTAATCGTATCGGGAAGTGCAGATTATACGGTGAGACTATGGGACGTCAAGACAGGTACCTGTAAGACCATGAGTGGTCACACTAATGTTGTATATGTTGTGGCTATATCCAGTGATTCAGAGTTCATCGTATCGGGAAGTGCAGATTATACGGTGAGACTATGGGACATCAAGACAGGTACCTGTAAGACCATGAGTGGTCACACTAATTAGGTATGATCTGTGGCTATATCCAGTGATTCAGAGTTCATCGTATCGGGAAGTGATGATGAGACGGTGAGACTATGGGACGTCAAGACAGGTACCTGTAAGACCATGAGTGGTCACACTAATTAGGTATCATCTGTGGCTATATCCAGTAATTCAGAGTTCATCGTATCGGGAAGTGTAGATTATACGGTGAGACTATGGGACGTCAAGACAGGTATCTTTAAGACCATGAGTGGTCACACTAATTAGGTATGATCTGTGGCTATATCCAGTGATTCAGAGTTCATCGTATCGGGAAGTAGAGATTATACGGTGAGACTATGGACGTCAAGACAGGTACCTGTAAGACCATGAGTGGTCACACTAATTAGGTATCATCTGTGGCTATATCCAGTGATTCAGAGTTCATCGTATCGGAAGTGCAGATTATACGGTGAGACTATGGGACGTCAAGACAGGTACCTGTAAGACCATGAGTGGTCACACTAATGTTGTATATGCTGTGGCTATAACCAGTAAGTCAGAGTTCATCGTATCGGGAAGTGTAGATTATACGGTGAGACTATGGGACGTCAAGACAGGTACCTGTAAGACCATGAGTGGTCACACTAATTAGGTATCATCTGTGGCTATATCCAGTGATTCAGAGTTCATCGTATCGGGAAGTGCAGATTATACGGTGAGACTATGGGACGTCAAGACAGGTACCTGTAAGACCATGAGTGGTCACACTAATTAGGTATGATCTGTGGCTATATCCAGTGATTCAGAGTTCATCGTATCGGGAAGTGCAGATTATACGGTGAGACTATGGGACGTCAAGACAGGTACCTGTAAGACCATGAGTGGTCACACTAATTAGGTATCATCTGTGGCTATATCCAGTGATTCAGAGTTAATCGTATCGGGAAGTGCAGATTATACGGTGAGACTATGGGACGTCAAGACAGGTACCTGTAAGACCATGAGTGGTCACACTAATTAGGTATGATCTGTGGCTATATCCAGTGATTCAGAGTTCATCGTATCGGGAAGTGCAGATTATACGGTGAGACTATGGGACGTCAAGACAGGTACCTGTAAGACCATGAGTGGTCACACTAATTAGGTATGATCTGTGGCTATATCCAGTGATTCAGAGTTAATCGTATCGGGAAGTGCAGATTATACGGTGAGACTATGGGACGTCAAGACAGGTACCTGTAAGACCATGAGTGGTCACACTAATTAGGTATGATCTGTGGCTATATCCAGTGATTCAGAGTTCATCGTATCGGGAAGTGCAGATTATACGGTGAGACTATGGGACGTCAAGACAGGTACCTGTAAGACCATGAGTGGTCACACTAATTAGGTATCATCTGTGGCTATATCCAGTGATTCAGAGTTTCATCGTATCGGGAAGTGCAGATTATACGGTGAGACTATGGGACATCAAGACAGGTACCTGTAAGACCATGAGTGGTCACACTAATTAGGTATGATCTGTGGCTATATCCAGTGATTCAGAGTTCATCGTATCGGGAAGTGCAGATTATACGGTGAGACTATGGGACGTCAAGACAGGTACCTGTAAGACCATGAGTGGTCACACTAATTAGGTATCATCTGTGGCTATATCCAGTGATTCAGAGTTCATCGTATCGGGAAGTGCAGATTATACGGTGAGACTATGGGACGTCAAGACAGGTACCTGTAAGACCATGAGTGGTCACACTAATGTTGTATATGCTGTGGCTATAACCAGTAAGTCAGAGTTCATCGTATCGGGAAGTGTAGATTATACGGTGAGACTATGGGACGTCAAGACAGGTACCTGTAAGACCATGAGTGGTCACACTAATTAGGTATGATCTGTGGCTATATCCAGTGATTCAGAGTTCATCGTATCGGGAAGTGCAGATTATACGGTGAGACTATGGGACGTCAAGACAGGTACCTGTAAGACCATGAGTGGTCACACTAATTAGGTATCATCTGTGGCTATATCCAGTGATTCAGAGTTAATCGTATCGGGAAGTGCAGATTATACGGTGAGACTATGGGACGTCAAGACAGGTACCTGTAAGACCATGAGTGGTCACACTAATTAGGTATGATCTGTGGCTTATATCCAGTGATTCAGAGTTCATCGTATCGGGAAGTGCAGATTATACGGTGAGACTATGGGACGTCAAGACAGGTACCTGTAAGACCATGAGTGGTCACACTAATTAGGTATCATCTGTGGCTATATCCAGTGATTCAGAGTTCATCGTATCGGGAAGTGCAGATTATACGGTGAGGACTATGGGACATCAAGACAGGTACCTGTAAGACCATGAGTGGT
>CAMPDV010003537.1:0-40471 GCA_946699065.1 Loxodes magnus | reverse complement strand
CAAAACTGAAACTCTTTCTTCTTGACTTAACTTACTTATTCACTTTTCTAAATACTTATTACTTCTCAAAGCATACTCCTTAAAACTGAAATTCTTCTTCTTTTCTTACCTTACTTCTTCATTTTTCTAAATACTTAATACTTCTCAAAGCATACTCCTTAAAACTGAAATTCTATCTTCTTTTCATAATCTACTTATTCACTTTTCTAAATACTTATTACTTCTCAAAGCATACTCCTTAAAACTGAAATTCTTTCTTATTTTTATAATCCGCTTATTCACTTTTCTAAATACTTATTACTTCTCAAAGCATACTCCTTAAAACTGAAATTCTATCTTCTTTTCTTACCTTACTTCTTCACTATTCTAAATACTTATTACTTCTCAAAGCATACTCCTTAAAACTGAAATTCTATCTTCTTTTCTTAACTTACTTCTTCACTATTCTAAATACTTATTACTTCTCAAAGCATACTCCTCAAAACTGAAATTCTATCTTCTTTTCTTACCTTACTTCTTCACTTTTCTAAATACTTATTACTTATCAAAGCATACTCCTTTAAACTGAAACTCTATCTTCTTTTCTTACTTTACTTCTTCACTTTTCTAAATACTTATTACTTCTCAAAGCATACTCCTTAAAACTGAAATTCCATCTTCTTCTCTTAATCTACTTCTTCATTTTTCTAAATACTTATTACTTCTCAAAGCATACTCCTTAAAACTGAAATTCTTTCTTCTTTTCTTACCTTACTTCTTCATTTTTCTAAATACTTATTACTTCTCAAAGCATACTCCTTAAAACTGAAATTCTATCTTCTTTTCATAATCTACTTATTCACTTTTCTAAATACTTATTACTTCTCAAAGCATACTCCTTAAAACTGAAATTCTATCTTCTTTTCTTACCTTACTTATTCACTATTCTAAATACTTATTACTTCTCAAAGCATACTCCTCAAAACTGAAATTCTATCTTCTTTTCTTACCTTACTTCTTCACTTTTCTAAATACTTATTACTTCTCAAAGCATACTCCTTAAAACTGAAACTCTATCTTCTTTTCTTACCTTACTTCTTCACTTTTCTAAATACTTATTACTTCTCAAAGCATACTCCTTAAAACTGAAATTCCATCTTCTTCTCTTAATCTACTTCTTCATTTTTCTAAATACTTATTACTTCTCAAAGCATACTCCTTAAAACTGAAATTCTTTCTTCTTTTCTTACCTTACTTCTTCATTTTTCTAAATACTTAATACTTCTCAAAGCATACTCCTTAAAGCTGAAATTCTATCTTCTTTTCATAATCTACTTATTCACTTTTCTAAATACTTATTACTTCTCAAAGCATACTCCTTAAAACTGAAATTCTTTCTTATTTTCATAATCCGCTTATTCACTTTTCTAAATACTTATTACTTCTCAAAGCATACTCCTTAAAACTGAAATTCTATCTTCTTTTCTTACTTTACTTCTTCACTTTTCTAAATACTTATTACTTCTCAAAGCATACTCCTTAAAACTTAAATTCTATCTTCTTTTCTTACTTTACTTATTCACTTTTCTAAATACTTATTACTTCTCAATCTGAAATTCTATCTTCTTTTCTTACTTTACTTCTTCACTTTTCAAAATACTTATTACTTCTCAAAGCATATTCTTTAAAACTGAAACTCTTTCTTCTTTTCTTACCTTACTTCTTCACTTTTCTAAATACTTATTACTTCTCAAAGCATACTCCTTAAAACTGAAACTCTATCTTCTTTTCTTACTTTACTTCTTCACTTTTCTAAATACTTAATACTTCTCAAAGCATACTCCTTAAAACTGAAACTCTATCTTCTTTTCTTACTTTACTTCTTCACTTTTCTAAATACTTATTACTTCTCAAAGCATACTCCTTAAAACTGAAATTCTTTCTTCTTTTCTTACCTTACTTCTTCACTTTTCTAAATACTTATTACTTCTCAAAGCATACTCCTTAAAACTGAAACTCTTTATTCTTTTCATAATCTACTTATTCACTTTTCAAAATACTTATTACTTCTCAAAGCATACTCCTCAAAACTGAAACTCTTTCTTCTTGACTTAACTTACTTATTCACTTTTCTAAATACTTATTACTTCTCAAAGCATACTCCTTAAAACTGAAATTCTTTCTTCTTTTCTTACCTTACTTCTTCATTTTTCTAAATACTTAATACTTCTCAAAGCATACTCCTTAAAACTGAAATTCTATCTTCTTTTCATAATCTACTTATTCACTTTTCTAAATACTTATTACTTCTCAAAGCATACTCCTTAAAACTGAAATTCTTTCTTATTTTCATAATCCGCTTATTCACTTTTCTAAATACTTATTACTTCTCAAAGCATACTCCTTAAAACTGAAATTCTATCTTCTTTTCTTACCTTACTTCTTCACTATTCTAAATACTTATTACTTCTCAAAGCATATTCTTTAAAACTGAAACTCTTTCTTCTTTTCTTACCTTACTTCTTCACTATTCTAAATACTTATTACTTCTCAAAGCATACTCCTCAAAACTGAAACTCTTTCTTCTTTTCTTAACTTACTTATTCACTTTTCTAAATACTTATTACTTCTCAAAGCATACTCCTTAAAACTGAAACTCTATCTTCTTTTCTTACCTTACTTATTCACTTTTCTAAATACTTATTACTTCTCAAAGCATACTCCTTTAAACTGAAATTCTATCTTATTTTCATAATCTACTTATTCACTTTTCTAAATACTTATTACTTCTCAAAGCATACTCCTTAAAACTGAAATTCTATCTTATTTTCATAATCTACTTATTCACTTTTCTAAATACTTATTACTTCTCAAAGCATACTCCTTAAAACTGAAATTCTATCTTATTTTCTTACTTTACTTCTTCACTTTTCTAAATACTTATTACTTCTCAAAGCATACTCCTTAAAACTGAAACTCTTTCTTCTTTTCTTACCTTACTTCTTCACTATTCTAAATACTTATTACTTCTCAAAGCATACTCCTCAAAACTGAAATTCTATCTTCTTTTCTTACCTTACTTCTTCACTTTTCTAAATACTTATTACTTCTCAAAGCATACTCCTTAAAACTGAAACTCTATCTTCTTTTCTTACCTTACTTCTTCACTTTTCTAAATACTTATTACTTCTCAAAGCATACTCCTTAAAACTGAAATTCCATCTTCTTCTCTTAATCTACTTCTTCATTTTTCTAAATACTTATTACTTCTCAAAGCATACTCCTTAAAACTGAAATTCTTTCTTCTTTTCTTACCTTACTTCTTCATTTTTCTAAATACTTAATACTTCTCAAAGCATACTCCTTAAAACTGAAATTCTATCTTCTTTTCATAATCTACTTATTCACTTTTCTAAATACTTATTACTTCTCAAAGCATACTCCTTAAAACTGAAATTCTTTCTTATTTTCATAATCCGCTTATTCACTTTTCTAAATACTTATTACTTCTCAAAGCATACTCCTTAAAACTGAAATTCTATCTTCTTTTCTTACTTTACTTCTTCACTTTTCTAAATACTTATTACTTCTCAAAGCATACTCCTTAAAACTTAAATTCTATCTTCTTTTCTTACTTTACTTATTCACTTTTCTAAATACTTATTACTTCTCAATCTGAAATTCTATCTTCTTTTCTTACTTTACTTCTTCACTTTTCTAAATACTTATTACTTCTCAAAGCATATTCTTTAAAACTGAAACTCTTTCTTCTTTTCTTACCTTACTTCTTCACTATTCTAAATACTTATTACTTCTCAAAGCATACTCCTCAAAACTGAAACTCTTTCTTCTTTTCTTAACTTACTTATTCACTTTTCTAAATACTTATTACTTCTCAAAGCATACTCCTTAAAACTGAAACTCTATCTTCTTTTCTTACCTTACTTATTCACTTTTCTAAATACTTATTACTTCTCAAAGCATACTCCTTTAAACTGAAATTCTATCTTATTTTCATAATCTACTTATTCACTTTTCTAAATACTTATTACTTCTCAAAGCATACTCCTTAAAACTGAAATTCTATCTTATTTTCATAATCTACTTATTCACTTTTCTAAATACTTATTACTTCTCAAAGCATACTCCTTAAAACTGAAATTCTATCTTATTTTCTTACTTTACTTCTTCACTTTTCTAAATACTTATTACTTCTCAAAGCATACTCCTTAAAACTGAAACTCTTTCTTCTTTTCTTACCTTACTTCTTCACTATTCTAAATACTTATTACTTCTCAAAGCATACTCCTCAAAACTGAAATTCTATCTTCTTTTCTTACCTTACTTCTTCACTTTTCTAAATACTTATTACTTCTCAAAGCATACTCCTTAAAACTGAAACTCTATCTTCTTTTCTTACTTTACTTCTTCACTTTTCTAAATACTTATTACTTCTCAAAGCATACTCCTTAAAACTGAAATTCTATCTTCTTTTCTTACCTTACTTCTTCGCTTTTCTAAATACTTATTACTTCTCAAAGCATACTCCTTAAAACTGAAATTCTATCTTCTTTTCTTACTTTACTTCTTCACTTTTCTAAATACTTATTACTTCTCAAAGCATACTCCTTAAAACTGAAATTCTATCTTCTTTTCATAATCTACTTATTCACTTTTCTAAATACTTATTACTTCTCAAAGCATACTCCTTAAAACTGAAATTCTATCTTCTTTTCTTACCTTACTTCTTCACTATTCTAAATACTTATTACTTCTCAAAGCATACTCCTCAAAACTGAAACTCTTTCTTCTTTTCTTAACTTACTTATTCACTTTTCTAAATACTTATTACTTCTCAAAGCATACTCCTTAAAACTGAAACTCTATCTTCTTTTCTTACCTTACTTATTCACTTTTCTAAATACTTATTACTTCTCAAAGCATACTCCTTTAAACTGAAATTCTATCTTATTTTCATAATCTACTTATTCACTTTTCTAAATACTTATTACTTCTCAAAGCATACTCCTTAAAACTGAAATTCTATCTTCTTTTCTTACCTTACTTCTTCACTTTTCTAAATACTTATTACTTCTCAAAGCATACTCCTCAAAACTGAAATTCTATCTTCTTTTCTTACCTTACTTCTTCACTATTCTAAATACTTATTACTTCTCAAAGCATACTCCTCAAAACTGAAATTCTTTCTTCTTTTCTTACCTTACTTCTTCACTTTTCTAAATACTTATTACTTCTCAAAGCATACTCCTTAAAACTGAAATTCTATCTTCTTTTCTTACTTTACTTCTTCACTTTTCTAAATACTTAATACTTCTCAAAGCATACTCCTTAAAACTGAAACTCTTTCTTCTTTTCTTACCTTACTTCTTCACTATTCTAAATACTTATTACTTCTCAAAGCATACTCCTCAAAACTGAAACTCTTTCTTCTTTTCTTAACTTACTTATTCACTTTTCTAAATACTTATTACTTCTCAAAGCATATTCTTTAAAACTGAAATTCTATCTTCTTTTCTTACCTTACTTCTTCACTTTTCTAAATACTTATTACTTCTCAAAGCATACTCCTTAAAACTGAAATTCTTTCTTCTTTTCTTACCTTACTTCTTCACTTTTCTAAATACTTAATACTTCTCAAAGCATACTCCTTAAAACTGAAACTCTTTCTTCTTTTCTTACCTTACTTCTTCACTTTTCTAAATACTTAATACTTCTCAAAGCATACTCCTTAAAACTGAAATTCTTTCTTCTTTTCTTACCTTACTTCTTCACTTTTCTAAATACTTATTACTACTCAAAGCATACTCCTTAAAACTGAAACTCTTTCTTCTTTTCTTACCTTACTTCTTCACTTTTCTAAATACTTATTACTTCTCAAAGCATACTCCTTAAAACTGAAATTCTATCTTATTTTCATAATCTACTTATTCACTTTTCTAAATACTTATTACTTCTCAAAGCATACTCCTTAAAACTGAAATTCTATCTTCTTTTCTTACCTTACTTCTTCACTATTCTAAATACTTATTACTTCTCAAAGCATACTCCTCAAAACTGAAACTCTTTCTTCTTTTCATAATCTACTTATTCACTTTTCTAAATACTTATTACTTCTCAAAGCATACTCCTTAAAACTGAAACTCTTTCTTCTTTTCTTACCTTACTTCTTCACTTTTCTAAATACTTATTACTTATCAAAGCATACTCCTTTAAACTGAAATTCTATCTTCTTTTCATAATCTACTTATTCACTTTTCTAAATACTTATTACTTCTCAAAGCATACTCCTTAAAACTGAAATTCTATCTTCTTTTCTTACCTTACTTCTACACTATTCTAAATACTTATTACTTCTCAAAGCATACTCCTTAAAACTGAAACTCTATCTTCTTTTCTTACTTTACTTCTTCACTTTTCTAAATACTTATTACTTCTCAAAGCATACTCCTTAAAACTGAAATTCTATCTTCTTTTCTTACCTTACTTCTTCGCTTTTCTAAATACTTATTACTTCTCAAAGCATACTCCTTAAAACTGAAATTCTATCTTCTTTTCTTACTTTACTTCTTCACTTTTCTAAATACTTATTACTTCTCAAAGCATACTCCTTAAAACTGAAATTCTATCTTCTTTTTCTTACCTTACTTCTTCACTTTTCTAAATACTTATTACTTCTCAAAGCATACTCCTTAAAACTGAAATTCTTTCTTCTTTTCTTACCTTACTTCTTCACTTTTCTAAATACTTATTACTTCTCAAAGCATACTCCTTAAAACTGAAACTCTTTATTCTTTTCTTACCTTACTTCTTCACTTTTCTAAATACTTATTACTTCTCAAAGCATACTCCTTAAAACTGAAATTCTATCTTATTTTCATAATCTACTTATTCACTTTTCTAAATACTTATTACTTCTCAAAGCATACTCCTTAAAACTGAAATTCTATCTTATTTTCTTACTTTACTTCTTCACTTTTCTAAATACTTATTACTTCTCAAAGCATACTCCTTAAAACTGAAACTCTTTCTTCTTTTCTTACCTTACTTCTTCACTATTCTAAATACTTATTACTTCTCAAAGCATACTCCTCAAAACTGAAATTCTATCTTCTTTTCTTACCTTACTTCTTCACTTTTCTAAATACTTATTACTTCTCAAAGCATACTCCTTAAAACTGAAACTCTATCTTCTTTTCTTACTTTACTTCTTCACTTTTCTAAATACTTATTACTTCTCAAAGCATACTCCTTAAAACTGAAATTCTATCTTCTTTTCATAATCTACTTATTCACTTTTCTAAATACTTATTACTTCTCAAAGCATACTCCTTAAAACTGAAATTCTATCTTCTTTTTCTTACCTTACTTCTTCACTTTTCTAAATACTTATTACTTCTCAAAGCATACTCCTTAAAACTGAAATTCTTTCTTCTTTTCTTACCTTACTTCTTCACTTTTCTAAATACTTATTACTTCTCAAAGCATACTCCTTAAAACTGAAACTCTTTATTCTTTTCTTACCTTACTTCTTCACTTTTCTAAATACTTATTACTTCTCAAAGCATACTCCTTAAAACTGAAATTCTATCTTATTTTCATAATCTACTTATTCACTTTTCTAAATACTTATTACTTCTCAAAGCATACTCCTTAAAACTGAAATTCTATCTTATTTTCTTACTTTACTTCTTCACTTTTCTAAATACTTATTACTTCTCAAAGCATACTCCTTAAAACTGAAACTCTTTCTTCTTTTCTTACCTTACTTCTTCACTATTCTAAATACTTATTACTTCTCAAAGCATACTCCTCAAAACTGAAATTCTATCTTCTTTTCTTACCTTACTTCTTCACTTTTCTAAATACTTATTACTTCTCAAAGCATACTCCTTAAAACTGAAACTCTATCTTCTTTTCTTACTTTACTTCTTCACTTTTCTAAATACTTATTACTTCTCAAAGCATACTCCTTAAAACTGAAATTCTATCTTCTTTTCTTACCTTACTTCTTCGCTTTTCTAAATACTTATTACTTCTCAAAGCATACTCCTTAAAACTGAAATTCTATCTTCTTTTCTTACTTTACTTATTCACTTTTCTAAATACTTATTACTTCTCAAAGCATACTCCTTAAAACTGAAACTCTTTCTTCTTTTCTTACCTTACTTCTTCACTTTTCTAAATACTTATTACTTATCAAAGCATACTCCTTTAAACTGAAATTCTATCTTCTTTTCATAATCTACTTATTCACTATTCTAAATACTTATTACTTCTCAAAGCATACTCCTCAAAACTGAAACTCTTTCTTCTTTTCTTAACTTACTTATTCACTTTTCTAAATACTTATTACTTCTCAAAGCATACTCCTTAAAACTGAAACTCTATCTTCTTTTCTTACCTTACTTATTCACTTTTCTAAATACTTATTACTTCTCAAAGCATACTCCTTTAAACTGAAATTCTATCTTATTTTCATAATCTACTTATTCACTTTTCTAAATACTTATTACTTCTCAAAGCATACTCCTTAAAACTGAAATTCTATCTTCTTTTCTTACCTTACTTCTTCACTTTTCTAAATACTTATTACTTCTCAAAGCATACTCCTCAAAACTGAAATTCTATCTTCTTTTCTTACCTTACTTCTTCACTATTCTAAATACTTATTACTTCTCAAAGCATACTCCTCAAAACTGAAATTCTATCTTCTTTTCTTACCTTACTTCTTCACTTTTCTAAATACTTATTACTTCTCAAAGCATACTCCTTAAAACTGAAACTCTATCTTCTTTTCTTACTTTACTTCTTCACTTTTCTAAATACTTATTACTTCTCAAAGCATACTCCTTAAAACTGAAATTCTATCTTATTTTCATAATCTACTTATTCACTTTTCTAAATACTTAATACTTCTCAAAGCATACTCCTTAAAACTGAAACTCTTTCTTCTTTTCTTACCTTACTTCTTCACTATTCTAAATACTTATTACTTCTCAAAGCATACTCCTCAAAACTGAAACTCTTTCTTCTTTTCTTAACTTACTTATTCACTTTTCTAAATACTTATTACTTCTCAAAGCATATTCTTTAAAACTGAAATTCTATCTTCTTTTCTTACCTTACTTCTTCACTTTTCTAAATACTTATTACTTCTCAAAGCATACTCCTTAAAACTGAAATTCTTTCTTCTTTTCTTACCTTACTTCTTCACTTTTCTAAATACTTAATACTTCTCAAAGCATACTCCTTAAAACTGAAACTCTTTCTTCTTTTCTTACCTTACTTCTTCACTTTTCTAAATATTTAATACTTCTCAAAGCATACTCCTTAAAACTGAAATTCTTTCTTCTTTTCTTACCTTACTTCTTCACTTTTCTAAATACTTATTACTTCTCAAAGCATACTCCTTAAAACTGAAACTCTTTCTTCTTTTCTTACCTTACTTCTTCACTTTTCTAAATACTTATTACTTCTCAAAGCATACTCCTTAAAACTGAAATTCTATCTTATTTTCATAATCTACTTATTCACTTTTCTAAATACTTATTACTTCTCAAAGCATACTCCTTAAAACTGAAATTCTATCTTCTTTTCTTACCTTACTTCTTCACTATTCTAAATACTTATTACTTCTCAAAGCATACTCCTTAAAACTGAAATTCTATCTTCTTTTCTTACTTTACTTATTCACTTTTCTAAATACTTATTACTTCTCAAAGCATACTCCTTAAAACTGAAACTCTTTCTTCTTTTCTTACCTTACTTCTTCACTTTTCTAAATACTTATTACTTATCAAAGCATACTCCTTTAAACTGAAATTCTATCTTCTTTTCATAATCTACTTATTCACTTTTCTAAATACTTATTACTTCTCAAAGCATACTCCTTAAAACTGAAATTCTATCTTCTTTTCTTACCTTACTTCTACACTATTCTAAATACTTATTACTTCTCAAAGCATACTCCTCAAAACTGAAACTCTTTCTTCTTTTCATAATCTACTTATTCACTTTTCTAAATACTTATTACTTCTCAAAGCATACTCCTTAAAACTGAAACTCTTTCTTCTTTTCTTACCTTACTTCTTCACTTTTCTAAATACTTATTACTTATCAAAGCATACTCCTTTAAACTGAAATTCTATCTTCTTTTCATAATCTACTTATTCACTTTTCTAAATACTTATTACTTCTCAAAGCATACTCCTTAAAACTGAAATTCTATCTTCTTTTTCTTACCTTACTTCTTCACTTTTCTAAATACTTATTACTTCTCAAAGCATACTCCTTAAAACTGAAATTCTATCTTCTTTTCTTACCTTACTTATTCACTTTTCTAAATACTTATTACTTCTCAAAGCATACTCCTTAAAACTGAAATTCTTTCTTATTTTCATAATCCGCTTATTCACTTTTCTAAATACTTATTACTTCTCAAAGCATACTCCTTAAAACTGAAACTCTATCTTCTTTTCTTACTTTACTTCTTCACTTTTCTAAATACTTATTACTTATCAAAGCATACTCCTTAAAACTGAAATTCCATCTTCTTCTCTTAATCTACTTCTTCATTTTTCTAAATACTTATTACTTCTCAAAGCATACTCCTTAAAACTGAAATTCTTTCTTCTTTTCTTACTTTACTTCTTCACTTTTCTAAATACTTATTACTTCTCAAAGCATACTCCTCAAAACTGAAACTCTTTCTTCTTTTCATAATCTACTTATTCACTTTTCTAAATACTTATTACTTCTCAAAGCATACTCCTTAAAACTGAAATTCTTTCTTATTTTCATAATCCGCTTATTCACTTTTCTAAATACTTATTACTTCTCAAAGCATACTCCTTAAAACTGAAATTCTATCTTCTTTTCTTACTTTACTTCTTCATTTTTCTAAATACTTATTACTTCTCAAAGCATACTCCTTAAAACTGAAACTCTATCTTCTTTTCTTACTTTACTTCTTCATTTTTCTAAATACTTATTACTTCTCAAAGCATACTCCTTAAAACTGAAACTCTATCTTCTTTTCTTACCTTACTTATTCACTTTTCTAAATACTTATTACTTCTCAAAGCATACTCCTTTAAACTGAAATTCTATCTTCTTTTCTTACTTTACTTCTTCACTTTTCTAAATACTTATTACTTCTCAAAGCATACTCCTTAAAACTTAAATTCTATCTTCTTTTCTTACTTTACTTCTTCACTTTTCTAAATACTTATTACTTCTCAAAGCATACTCCTTAAAACTGAAATTCCATCTTCTTTTCATAATCTACTTATTCACTTTTCTAAATACTTATTACTTCTCAAAGCATACTCCTTAAAACTGAAACTCTTTCTTCTTTTCTTACCTTACTTCTTCACTTTTCTAAATACTTATTACTTATCAAAGCATACTCCTTTAAACTGAAATTCTATCTTCTTCTCTTAATCTACTTCTTCATTTTTCTAAATACTTATTACTTCTCAAAGCATACTCCTTAAAACTGAAATTCTTTCTTCTTTTCTTACTTTACTTCTTCATTTTTCTAAATACTTAATACTTCTCAAAGCATACTCCTCAAAACTGAAACTCTTTCTTCTTTTCATAATCTACTTATTCACTTTTCTAAATACTTATTACTTCTCAAAGCATACTCCTTAAAACTGAAATTCTTTCTTATTTTCATAATCCGCTTATTCACTTTTCTAAATACTTATTACTTCTCAAAGCATACTCCTTAAAACTGAAATTCTATCTTCTTTTCTTACTTTACTTCTTCATTTTTCTAAATACTTAATACTTCTCAAAGCATACTCCTTAAAACTGAAATTCTTTCTTCTTTTCATAATCTACTTATTCACTTTTCTAAATACTTATTACTTCTCAAAGCATACTCCTTAAAACTGAAATTCTTTCTTATTTTCATAATCCGCTTATTCACTTTTCTAAATACTTATTACTTCTCAAAGCATACTCCTTAAAACTGAAATTCTATCTTCTTTTCTTACTTTACTTCTTCATTTTTCTAAATACTTATTACTTCTCAAAGCATACTCCTTAAAACTGAAATTCTATCTTCTTTTTCTTACCTTACTTCTTCATTTTTCTAAATACTTATTACTTCTCAAAGCATACTCCTTAAAACTGAAACTCTATCTTCTTTTCTTACTTTACTTCTTCATTTTTCTAAATACTTAATACTTCTCAAAGCATACTCCTCAAAACTGAAATTCTATCTTCTTTTCATAATCTACTTATTCACTTTTCTAAATACTTATTACTTCTCAAAGCATACTCCTTAAAACTGAAATTCTATCTTCTTTTTCTTACCTTACTTCTTCACTTTTCTAAATACTTATTACTTCTCAAAGCATACTCCTTAAAACTGAAATTCTTTCTTCTTTTCTTACCTTACTTCTTCACTTTTCTAAATACTTATTACTTCTCAAAGCATACTCCTTAAAACTGAAACTCTATCTTCTTTTCTTACTTTACTTCTTCATTTTTCTAAATACTTATTACTTCTCAAAGCATACTCCTTAAAACTGAAACTCTATCTTCTTTTCTTACCTTACTTATTCACTTTTCTAAATACTTATTACTTCTCAAAGCATACTCCTTTAAACTGAAATTCTATCTTCTTTTCTTACTTTACTTCTTCACTTTTCTAAATACTTATTACTTCTCAAAGCATACTCCTTAAAACTTAAATTCTATCTTCTTTTCTTACTTTACTTCTTCACTTTTCTAAATACTTATTACTTCTCAAAGCATACTCCTTAAAACTGAAATTCCATCTTCTTCTCTTAATCTACTTCTTCATTTTTCTAAATACTTATTACTTCTCAAAGCATACTCCTTAAAACTGAAATTCTATCTTCTTTTTCTTACCTTACTTCTTCACTTTTCTAAATACTTATTACTTCTCAAAGCATACTCCTTAAAACTGAAATTCTATCTTCTTTTCTTACCTTACTTATTCACTTTTCTAAATACTTATTACTTCTCAAAGCATACTCCTCAAAACTGAAACTCTTTCTTCTTTTCATAATCTACTTATTCACTTTTCTAAATACTTATTACTTCTCAAAGCATACTCCTTAAAACTGAAACTCTTTCTTCTTTTCTTACCTTACTTCTTCACTTTTCTAAATACTTATTACTTATCAAAGCATACTCCTTTAAACTGAAATTCTATCTTCTTCTCTTAATCTACTTCTTCATTTTTCTAAATACTTATTACTTCTCAAAGCATACTCCTTAAAACTGAAATTCTTTCTTCTTTTCTTACTTTACTTCTTCATTTTTCTAAATACTTAATACTTCTCAAAGCATACTCCTCAAAACTGAAACTCTTTCTTCTTTTCATAATCTACTTATTCACTTTTCTAAATACTTATTACTTCTCAAAGCATACTCCTTAAAACTGAAATTCTTTCTTATTTTCATAATCCGCTTATTCACTTTTCTAAATACTTATTACTTCTCAAAGCATACTCCTTAAAACTGAAATTCTATCTTCTTTTCTTACTTTACTTCTTCATTTTTCTAAATACTTATTACTTCTCAAAGCATACTCCTTAAAACTGAAACTCTATCTTCTTTTCTTACTTTACTTCTTCATTTTTCTAAATACTTATTACTTCTCAAAGCATACTCCTTAAAACTGAAACTCTATCTTCTTTTCTTACCTTACTTATTCACTTTTCTAAATACTTATTACTTCTCAAAGCATACTCCTTTAAACTGAAATTCTATCTTCTTTTCTTACTTTACTTCTTCACTTTTCTAAATACTTATTACTTCTCAAAGCATACTCCTTAAAACTTAAATTCTATCTTCTTTTCTTACTTTACTTCTTCACTTTTCTAAATACTTATTACTTCTCAAAGCATACTCCTTAAAACTGAAATTCCATCTTCTTCTCTTAATCTACTTCTTCATTTTTCTAAATACTTATTACTTCTCAAAGCATACTCCTTAAAACTGAAACTCTATCTTCTTTTTCTTACCTTACTTCTTCACTTTTCTAAATACTTATTACTTCTCAAAGCATACTCCTTAAAACTGAAATTCTATCTTCTTTTCTTACCTTACTTCTTCACTTTTCTAAATACTTATTACTTCTCAAAGCATACTCCTCAAAACTGAAACTCTTTCTTCTTTTCATAATCTACTTATTCACTTTTCTAAATACTTATTACTTCTCAAAGCATACTCCTTAAAACTGAAACTCTTTCTTCTTTTCTTACCTTACTTCTTCACTTTTCTAAATACTTATTACTTATCAAAGCATACTCCTTTAAACTGAAATTCTATCTTCTTTTCATAATCTACTTATTCACTTTTCTAAATACTTATTACTTCTCAAAGCATACTCCTTAAAACTGAAATTCTATCTTCTTTTCTTACCTTACTTCTTCACTTTTCTAAATACTTATTACTTATCAAAGCATACTCCTTTAAACTGAAATTCTTTCTTCTTTTCTTACCTTACTTATTCACTTTTCTAAATACTTATTACTTCTCAAAGCATACTCCTCAAAACTGAAACTCTTTCTTCTTTTCATAATCTACTTATTCACTTTTCTAAATACTTATTACTTCTCAAAGCATACTCCTTAAAACTGAAACTCTTTCTTCTTTTCTTACCTTACTTCTTCACTTTTCTAAATACTTATTACTTATCAAAGCATACTCCTTTAAACTGAAATTCTATCTTCTTCTCTTAATCTACTTCTTCATTTTTCTAAATACTTATTACTTCTCAAAGCATACTCCTTAAAACTGAAATTCTTTCTTCTTTTCTTACTTTACTTCTTCATTTTTCTAAATACTTAATACTTCTCAAAGCATACTCCTCAAAACTGAAACTCTTTCTTCTTTTCATAATCTACTTATTCACTTTTCTAAATACTTATTACTTCTCAAAGCATACTCCTTAAAACTGAAATTCTTTCTTATTTTCATAATCCGCTTATTCACTTTTCTAAATACTTATTACTTCTCAAAGCATACTCCTTAAAACTGAAATTCTATCTTCTTTTCTTACTTTACTTCTTCATTTTTCTAAATACTTATTACTTCTCAAAGCATACTCCTTAAAACTGAAACTCTATCTTCTTTTCTTACTTTACTTCTTCATTTTTCTAAATACTTATTACTTCTCAAAGCATACTCCTTAAAACTGAAACTCTATCTTCTTTTCTTACCTTACTTATTCACTTTTCTAAATACTTATTACTTCTCAAAGCATACTCCTTTAAACTGAAATTCTATCTTCTTTTCTTACTTTACTTCTTCACTTTTCTAAATACTTATTACTTCTCAAAGCATACTCCTTAAAACTTAAATTCTATCTTCTTTTCTTACTTTACTTCTTCACTTTTCTAAATACTTATTACTTCTCAAAGCATACTCCTTAAAACTGAAATTCCATCTTCTTCTCTTAATCTACTTCTTCATTTTTCTAAATACTTATTACTTCTCAAAGCATACTCCTTAAAACTGAAACTCTATCTTCTTTTTCTTACCTTACTTCTTCACTTTTCTAAATACTTATTACTTCTCAAAGCATACTCCTTAAAACTGAAATTCTATCTTCTTTTCTTACCTTACTTCTTCACTTTTCTAAATACTTATTACTTCTCAAAGCATACTCCTCAAAACTGAAACTCTTTCTTCTTTTCATAATCTACTTATTCACTTTTCTAAATACTTATTACTTCTCAAAGCATACTCCTTAAAACTGAAACTCTTTCTTCTTTTCTTACCTTACTTCTTCACTTTTCTAAATACTTATTACTTATCAAAGCATACTCCTTTAAACTGAAATTCTATCTTCTTTTCATAATCTACTTATTCACTTTTCTAAATACTTATTACTTCTCAAAGCATACTCCTTAAAACTGAAATTCTATCTTCTTTTCTTACCTTACTTCTTCACTTTTCTAAATACTTATTACTTATCAAAGCATACTCCTTTAAACTGAAATTCTTTCTTCTTTTCTTACCTTACTTATTCACTTTTCTAAATACTTATTACTTCTCAAAGCATACTCCTTAAAACTGAAACTCTTTCTTCTTTTCTTACCTTACTTCTTCACTTTTCTAAATACTTATTACTTCTCAAAGCATACTCCTTAAAACTGAAATTCTATCTTCTTTTCTTACTTTACTTCTTCACTTTTCTAAATACTTATTACTTCTCAAAGCATACTCCTTAAAACTGAAATTCTATCTTCTTTTTCTTACCTTACTTCTTCACTTTTCTAAATACTTATTACTTCTCAAAGCATACTCCTTAAAACTGAAATTCTATCTTCTTTTCTTACCTTACTTATTCACTTTTCTAAATACTTATTACTTCTCAAAGCATACTCCTTAAAACTGAAATTCTTTCTTATTTTCATAATCCGCTTATTCACTTTTCTAAATACTTATTACTTCTCAAAGCATACTCCTTAAAACTGAAACTCTATCTTCTTTTCTTACTTTACTTCTTCACTTTTCTAAATACTTATTACTTCTCAAAGCATACTCCTTAAAACTGAAATTCCATCTTCTTCTCTTAATCTACTTCTTCATTTTTCTAAATACTTATTACTTCTCAAAGCATACTCCTTAAAACTGAAATTCTTTCTTCTTTTCTTACTTTACTTCTTCATTTTTCTAAATACTTAATACTTCTCAAAGCATACTCCTCAAAACTGAAACTCTTTCTTCTTTTCATAATCTACTTATTCACTTTTCTAAATACTTATTACTTCTCAAAGCATACTCCTTAAAACTGAAATTCTTTCTTATTTTCATAATCCGCTTATTCACTTTTCTAAATACTTATTACTTCTCAAAGCATACTCCTTAAAACTGAAATTCTATCTTCTTTTCTTACTTTACTTCTTCATTTTTCTAAATACTTATTACTTCTCAAAGCATACTCCTTAAAACTGAAACTCTATCTTCTTTTCTTACCTTACTTCTACACTATTCTAAATACTTATTACTTCTCAAAGCATACTCCTCAAAACTGAAACTCTTTCTTCTTTTCATAATCTACTTATTCACTTTTCTAAATACTTATTACTTCTCAAAGCATACTCCTTAAAACTGAAACTCTTTCTTCTTTTCTTACCTTACTTCTTCACTTTTCTAAATACTTATTACTTATCAAAGCATACTCCTTTAAACTGAAATTCTATCTTCTTTTCATAATCTACTTATTCACTTTTCTAAATACTTATTACTTCTCAAAGCATACTCCTTAAAACTGAAATTCTATCTTCTTTTTCTTACCTTACTTCTTCACTTTTCTAAATACTTATTACTTCTCAAAGCATACTCCTTAAAACTGAAATTCTTTCTTCTTTTCTTACCTTACTTATTCACTTTTCTAAATACTTATTACTTCTCAAAGCATACTCCTTAAAACTGAAACTCTTTCTTCTTTTCTTACCTTACTTATTCACTTTTCTAAATACTTATTACTTCTCAAAGCATACTCCTTAAAACTGAAATTCTATCTTATTTTCATAATCTACTTATTCACTTTTCTAAATACTTATTACTTCTCAAAGCATACTCCTTAAAACTGAAATTCTATCTTATTTTCTTACTTTACTTCTTCACTTTTCTAAATACTTATTACTTCTCAAAGCATACTCCTTAAAACTGAAACTCTTTCTTCTTTTCTTACCTTACTTCTTCACTATTCTAAATACTTATTACTTCTCAAAGCATACTCCTTAAAACTGAAATTCTATCTTCTTTTCTTACTTTACTTCTTCATTTTTCTAAATACTTATTACTTCTCAAAGCATACTCCTTAAAACTGAAACTCTATCTTCTTTTCTTACCTTACTTATTCACTTTTCTAAATACTTATTACTTCTCAAAGCATACTCCTTAAAACTGAAATTCTATCTTATTTTCATAATCTACTTATTCACTTTTCTAAATACTTATTACTTCTCAAAGCATACTCCTTAAAACTGAAATTCTATCTTATTTTCTTACTTTACTTCTTCACTTTTCTAAATACTTATTACTTCTCAAAGCATACTCCTTAAAACTGAAACTCTTTCTTCTTTTCTTACCTTACTTCTTCACTATTCTAAATACTTATTACTTCTCAAAGCATACTCCTTAAAACTGAAATTCTATCTTCTTTTCTTACTTTACTTCTTCATTTTTCTAAATACTTATTACTTCTCAAAGCATACTCCTTAAAACTGAAACTCTATCTTCTTTTCTTACCTTACTTCTTCACTTTTCTAAATACTTATTACTTCTCAAAGCATATTCTTTAAAACTGAAATTCTATCTTCTTTTCTTACCTTACTTCTTCACTTTTCTAAATACTTATTACTTCTCAAAGCATACTCCTTAAAACTGAAATTCTTTCTTCTTTTCTTACCTTACTTCTTCACTTTTCTAAATACTTAATACTTCTCAAAGCATACTCCTTAAAACTGAAACTCTTTCTTCTTTTCTTACCTTACTTCTTCACTTTTCTAAATACTTAATACTTCTCAAAGCATACTCCTTAAAACTGAAATTCTTTCTTCTTTTCTTACCTTACTTCTTCACTTTTCTAAATACTTATTACTTCTCAAAGCATACTCCTTAAAACTGAAACTCTTTCTTCTTTTCTTACCTTACTTCTTCACTTTTCTAAATACTTATTACTTCTCAAAGCATACTCCTTAAAACTGAAATTCTATCTTATTTTCATAATCTACTTATTCACTTTTCTAAATACTTATTACTTCTCAAAGCATACTCCTTAAAACTGAAATTCTATCTTCTTTTCTTACCTTACTTCTTCACTATTCTAAATACTTATTACTTCTCAAAGCATACTCCTCAAAACTGAAACTCTTTCTTCTTTTCATAATCTACTTATTCATTTTTCTAAATACTTATTACTTCTCAAAGCATACTCCTTAAAACTGAAACTCTTTCTTCTTTTCTTACCTTACTTCTTCACTTTTCTAAATACTTATTACTTATCAAAGCATACTCCTTAAAACTGAAATTCTTTCTTCTTTTCTTACCTTACTTATTCACTTTTCTAAATACTTATTACTTCTCAAAGCATACTCCTTAAAACTGAAACTCTTTCTTCTTTTCTTACCTTACTTCTACACTATTCTAAATACTTATTACTTCTCAAAGCATACTCCTCAAAACTGAAACTCTTTCTTCTTTTCATAATCTACTTATTCACTTTTCTAAATACTTATTACTTCTCAAAGCATACTCCTTTAAACTGAAATTCTTTCTTCTTTTCTTACCTTACTTATTCACTTTTCTAAATACTTATTACTTCTCAAAGCATACTCCTTAAAACTGAAACTCTTTCTTCTTTTCTTACCTTACTTCTTCACTTTTCTAAATACTTATTACTTATCAAAGCATACTCCTTTAAACTGAAATTCTATCTTCTTTTCATAATCTACTTATTCACTTTTCTAAATACTTATTACTTCTCAAAGCATACTCCTTAAAACTTAAATTCTATCTTCTTTTCTTACTTTACTTCTTCACTTTTCTAAATACTTATTACTTCTCAAAGCATACTCCTTAAAACTGAAATTCCATCTTCTTCTCTTAATCTACTTCTTCATTTTTCTAAATACTTATTACTTCTCAAAGCATACTCCTTAAAACTGAAATTCCATCTTCTTCTCTTAATCTACTTCTTCATTTTTCTAAATACTTATTACTTCTCAAAGCATACTCCTTAAAACTGAAATTCTTTCTTCTTTTCTTACCTTACTTATTCACTTTTCTAAATACTTATTACTTCTCAAAGCATACTCCTTAAAACTGAAATTCTATCTTCTTTTCTTACCTTACTTCTTCACTATTCTAAATACTTATTACTTCTCAAAGCATACTCCTTTAAACTGAAATTCTATCTTCTTTTCTTACCTTACTTCTTCACTTTTCTAAATACTTATTACTTCTCAAAGCATACTCCTTAAAACTGAAATTCCATCTTCTTCTCTTAATCTACTTCTTCATTTTTCTAAATACTTATTACTTCTCAAAGCATACTCCTTAAAACTGAAATTCTATCTTCTTTTCTTACCTTACTTCTTCACTTTTCTAAATACTTATTACTTCTCAAAGCATACTCCTTAAAACTGAAATTCCATCTTCTTCTCTTAATCTACTTCTTCATTTTTCTAAATACTTATTACTTCTCAAAGCATACTCCTTAAAACTGAAATTCTATCTTCTTTTCTTACCTTACTTCTTCACTATTCTAAATACTTATTACTTCTCAAAGCATACTCCTTTAAACTGAAATTCTATCTTATTTTCATAATCTACTTATTCACTTTTCTAAATACTTATTACTTCTCAAAGCATACTCCTTAAAACTGAAATTCTATCTTCTTTTCTTACCTTACTTCTTCACTTTTCTAAATACTTATTACTTCTCAAAGCATACTCCTCAAAACTGAAATTCTATCTTCTTTTCTTACCTTACTTCTTCACTATTCTAAATACTTATTACTTCTCAAAGCATACTCCTCAAAACTGAAATTCTATCTTCTTTTCTTACCTTACTTCTTCACTTTTCTAAATACTTATTACTTCTCAAAGCATACTCCTTAAAACTGAAACTCTATCTTCTTTTCTTACTTTACTTCTTCACTTTTCTAAATACTTATTACTTCTCAAAGCATACTCCTTAAAACTGAAATTCTATCTTATTTTCATAATCTACTTATTCACTTTTCTAAATACTTATTACTTCTCAAAGCATACTCCTTAAAACTGAAACTCTTTCTTCTTTTCTTACCTTACTTCTTCACTATTCTAAATACTTATTACTTCTCAAAGCATACTCCTCAAAACTGAAACTCTTTCTTCTTTTCTTAACTTACTTATTCACTTTTCTAAATACTTATTACTTCTCAAAGCATACTCCTTAAAACTGAAATTCTATCTTCTTTTCTTACTTTACTTCTTCATTTTTCTAAATACTTATTACTTCTCAAAGCATACTCCTTAAAACTGAAACTCTATCTTCTTTTCTTACCTTACTTATTCACTTTTCTAAATACTTATTACTTCTCAAAGCATACTCCTTAAAACTGAAATTCTATCTTCTTTTCTTACTTTACTTCTTCACTTTTCTAAATACTTATTACTTCTCAAAGCATACTCCTTAAAACTGAAACTCTATCTTCTTTTCTTACTTTACTTCTTCACTTTTCTAAATACTTATTACTTCTCAAAGCATACTCCTTAAAACTGAAATTCCATCTTCTTCTCTTAATCTACTTCTTCATTTTTCTAAATACTTATTACTTCTCAAAGCATACTCCTTAAAACTGAAATTCTTTCTTCTTTTCTTACCTTACTTCTTCATTTTATAAATACTTAATACTTCTCAAAGCATACTCCTTAAAACTGAAATTCTATCTTCTTTTCTTACTTTACTTCTTCACTTTTCTAAATACTTATTACTTCTCAAAGCATACTCCTTAAAACTGAAATTCTATCTTATTTTCATAATCTACTTATTCACTTTTCTAAATACTTATTACTTCTCAAAGCATACTCCTTAAAACTGAAACTCCATCTTCTTTTCTTACTTTACTTCTTCACTTTTCTAAATACTTATTACTTCTCAAAGCATACTCCTTAAAACTGAAATTCTTTCTTATTTTCATAATCTACTTATTCACTTTTCTAAATAATTATTACTTCTCAAAGCATACTCCTTAAAACTGAAATTCTTTCTTATTTTCACAATCTACTTATTCACTTTTCTAAATACTTATTACTTCTCAAAGCATACTCCTTAAAACTGAAATTCTTTCTTATTTTCACAATCTACTTATTCACTTTTCTAAATACTTATTACTTCTCAAAGCATACTCCTTAAAACTGAAACTCTATCTTCTTTTCTTACTTTACTTCTTCACTTTTCTAAATACTTATTACTTCTCAAAGCATACTCCTTAAAACTGAAATTCTATCTTCTTTTCTTACCTTACTTCTTCACTTTTCTAAATACTTATTACTTCTCAAAGCATACTCCTTAAAACTGAAACTCTTTCTTCTTTTCTTACCTTACTTATTCACTTTTCTAAATACTTATTACTTCTCAAAGCATACTCCTTAAAACTGAAATTCTTTCTTATTTTCACAATCTACTTATTCACTTTTCTAAATACTTATTACTTCTCAAAGCATACTCCTTAAAACTGAAACTCTATCTTCTTTTCTTACTTTACTTCTTCACTTTTCTAAATACTTATTACTTCTCAAAGCATACTCCTTAAAACTGAAATTCTATCTTCTTTTCTTACCTTACTTATTCACTTTTCTAAATACTTATTACTTCTCAAAGCATACTCCTTAAAACTGAAACTCTTTCTTCTTTTCTTACCTTACTTATTCACTTTTCTAAATACTTATTACTTCTCAAAGCATACTCCTTAAAACTGAAATTCTATCTTCTTTTCATAATCTACTTATTCACTTTTCTAAATACTTATTACTTCTCAAAGCATACTCCTTAAAACTGAAATTCTTTCTTATTTTCATAATCCGCTTATTCACTTTTCTAAATACTTATTACTTCTCAAAGCATACTCCTTAAAACTGAAATTCTATCTTCTTTTCATAATCTACTTATTCACTTTTCTAAATACTTATTACTTCTCAAAGCATACTCCTTAAAACTGAAACTCCATCTTCTTTTCTTACTTTACTTCTTCACTTTTCTAAATACTTATTACTTCTCAAAGCATACTCCTTAAAACTGAAATTCTTTCTTATTTTCATAATCTACTTATTCACTTTTCTAAATAATTATTACTTCTCAAAGCATACTCCTTAAAACTGAAATTCTTTCTTATTTTCACAATCTACTTATTCACTTTTCTAAATACTTATTACTTCTCAAAGCATACTCCTTAAAACTGAAACTCTATCTTCTTTTCTTACTTTACTTCTTCACTTTTCTAAATACTTATTACTTCTCAAAGCATACTCCTTAAAACTGAAATTCTATCTTCTTTTCTTACCTTACTTCTTCACTATTCTAAATACTTATTACTTCTCAAAGCATACTCCTTAAAACTGAAATTCTATCTTCTTTTCTTACTTTACTTCTTCATTTTTCTAAATACTTAATACTTCTCAAAGCATACTCCTTAAAACTGAAATTCTATCTTCTTTTCATAATCTACTTATTCACTTTTCTAAATACTTATTACTTCTCAAAGCATACTCCTTAAAACTGAAATTCTATCTTCTTTTCATAATCTACTTATTCACTTTTCTAAATACTTATTACTTCTCAAAGCATACTCCTTAAAACTGAAATTCTTTCTTATTTTCATAATCCGCTTATTCACTTTTCTAAATACTTATTACTTCTCAAAGCATACTCCTTAAAACTGAAATTCTATCTTCTTTTCATAATCTACTTCTTCACTTTTCTAAATACTTATTACTTCTCAAAGCATACTCCTTAAAACTGAAATTCTATCTTCTTTTCATAATCCGCTTATTCACTTTTCTAAATACTTATTACTTCTCAAACCATACTCCTTAAAACTGAAATTCTTTCTTCTTTTCTTACCTTACTTCTTCACTATTCTAAATACTTATTACTTCTCAAAGCATACTCCTCAAAACTGAAACTCTATCTTCTTTTCTTACCTTACTTATTCACTTTTCTAAATACTTATTACTTCTCAAAGCATACTCCTTAAAACTGAAACTCTTTCTTCTTTTCTTACCTTACTTATTCACTTTTCTAAATACTTATTACTTCTCAAAGCATACTCCTTAAAACTGAAATTCTTTCTTCTTTTCTTACCTTACTTATTCACTTTTCTAAATACTTATTACTTCTCAAAGCATACTCCTTAAAACTGAAACTCTTTCTTCTTTTCTTACCTTACTTATTCACTTTTCTAAATACTTATTACTTCTCAAAGCATACTCCTTAAAACTGAAATTCTATCTTCTTTTCATAATCTACTTATTCACTTTTCTAAATACTTATTACTTCTCAAAGCATACTCCTTAAAACTGAAATTCTATCTTATTTTCATAATCTACTTATTCACTTTTCTAAATACTTATTACTTCTCAAAGCATACTTCTTAAAACTGAAATTCTATCTTCTTTTCTTACCTTACTTCTTCACTATTCTAAATACTTATTACTTCTCAAAGCATACTCCTCAAAACTGAAACTCTTTCTTCTTTTCTTAACTTACTTATTCACTTTTCTAAATGATTATTACTTCTCAAAGCATACTCCTTAAAACTGAAACTCTTTCTTCTTTTCTTACCTTACTTATTCACTTTTCTAAATACTTATTACTTCTCAAAGCATACTCCTTTAAACTGAAATTCTATCTTATTTTCATAATCTACTTATTCACTTTTCTAAATACTTATTACTTCTCAAAGCATACTCCTTAAAACTGAAATTCTATCTTCTTTTCTTACCTTACTTCTTCACTATTCTAAATACTTATTACTTCTCAAAGCATACTCCTCAAAACTGAAATTCTATCTTCTTTTCTTACCTTACTTCTTCACTATTCTAAATACTTATTACTTCTCAAAGCATACTCCTCAAAACTGAAATTCTATCTTCTTTTCTTACCTTACTTCTTCACTTTTCTAAATACTTATTACTTCTCAAAGCATACTCCTTAAAACTGAAATTCTATCTTATTTTCATAATCTACTTATTCACTTTTCTAAATACTTATTACTTCTCAAAGCATACTCCTCAAAACTGAAATTCTATCTTCTTTTCTTACCTTACTTCTTCACTTTTCTAAATACTTATTACTTCTCAAAGCATACTCCTTAAAACTGAAATTCTATCTTCTTTTCATAATCTACTTATTCACTTTTCTAAATACTTATTACTTCTCAAAGCATACTCCTTAAAACTGAAATTCTTTCTTATTTTCATAATCCGCTTATTCACTTTTCTAAATACTTATTACTTCTCAAAGCATACTCCTTAAAACTGAAATTCTATCTTCTTTTCATAATCTACTTCTTCACTTTTCTAAATACTTATTACTTCTCAAAGCATACTCCTTAAAACTGAAATTCTATCTTCTTTTCATAATCCGCTTATTCACTTTTCTAAATACTTATTACTTCTCAAAGCATACTCCTTAAAACTGAAATTCTTTCTTCTTTTCTTACCTTACTTCTTCACTATTCTAAATACTTATTACTTCTCAAAGCATACTCCTCAAAACTGAAACTCTATCTTCTTTTCTTACCTTACTTATTCACTTTTCTAAATACTTATTACTTCTCAAAGCATACTCCTTAAAACTGAAACTCTTTCTTCTTTTCTTACCTTACTTATTCACTTTTCTAAATACTTATTACTTCTCAAAGCATACTCCTTAAAACTGAAATTCTTTCTTCTTTTCTTACCTTACTTATTCACTTTTCTAAATACTTATTACTTCTCAAAGCATACTCCTTAAAACTGAAACTCTTTCTTCTTTTCTTACCTTACTTATTCACTTTTCTAAATACTTATTACTTCTCAAAGCATACTCCTTAAAACTGAAATTCTATCTTCTTTTCATAATCTACTTATTCACTTTTCTAAATACTTATTACTTCTCAAAGCATACTCCTTAAAACTGAAATTCTATCTTATTTTCATAATCTACTTATTCACTTTTCTAAATACTTATTACTTCTCAAAGCATACTTCTTAAAACTGAAATTCTATCTTCTTTTCTTACCTTACTTCTTCACTATTCTAAATACTTATTACTTCTCAAAGCATACTCCTCAAAACTGAAACTCTTTCTTCTTTTCTTAACTTACTTATTCACTTTTCTAAATGATTATTACTTCTCAAAGCATACTCCTTAAAACTGAAACTCTTTCTTCTTTTCTTACCTTACTTATTCACTTTTCTAAATACTTATTACTTCTCAAAGCATACTCCTTTAAACTGAAATTCTATCTTATTTTCATAATCTACTTATTCACTTTTCTAAATACTTATTACTTCTCAAAGCATACTCCTTAAAACTGAAATTCTATCTTCTTTTCTTACCTTACTTCTTCACTATTCTAAATACTTATTACTTCTCAAAGCATACTCCTCAAAACTGAAATTCTATCTTCTTTTCTTACCTTACTTCTTCACTATTCTAAATACTTATTACTTCTCAAAGCATACTCCTCAAAACTGAAATTCTATCTTCTTTTCTTACCTTACTTCTTCACTTTTCTAAATACTTATTACTTCTCAAAGCATACTCCTTAAAACTGAAATTCTATCTTATTTTCATAATCTACTTATTCACTTTTCTAAATACTTATTACTTCTCAAAGCATACTCCTTAAAACTGAAATTCTTTCTTATTTTCTTACTTTACTTCTTCACTTTTCTAAATACTTATTACTTCTCAAAGCATACTCCTTAAAACTGAAATTCTTTCTTATTTTCATAATCTACTTATTCACTTTTCTAAATAATTATTACTTCTCAAAGCATACTCCTTAAAACTGAAATTCTTTCTTATTTTCACAATCTACTTATTCACTTTTCTAAATACTTATTACTTCTCAAAGCATACTCCTTAAAACTGAAACTCTATCTTCTTTTCTTACTTTACTTCTTCACTTTTCTAAATACTTATTACTTCTCAAAGCATACTCCTTAAAACTGAAACTCTTTCTTCTTTTCTTACCTTACTTATTCACTTTTCTAAATACTTATTACTTCTCAAAGCATACTCCTTAAAACTGAAATTCTATCTTATTTTCATAATCTACTTATTCACTTTTCTAAATACTTATTACTTCTCAAAGCATACTCCTTAAAACTGAAATTCTATCTTCTTTTCTTACATTACTTCTTCGCTTTTCTAAATACTTATTACTTTTCAAAGCATACTCCTTAAAACTGAAATTCTATCTTCTTTTCTTACCTTACTTCTTCACTATTCTAAATACTTATTACTTCTCAAAGCATACTCCTCAAAACTGAAATTCTATCTTCTTTTCTTACCTTACTTCTTCACTTTTCTAAATACTTATTACTTCTCAAAGCATACTCCTTAAAACTGAAATTCTATCTTCTTTTCTTACCTTACTTCTTCACTTTTCTAAATACTTATTACTTCTCAAAGCATACTCCTTAAAACTGAAATTCTTTCTTATTTTCTTACTTTACTTCTTCACTTTTCTAAATACTTATTACTTCTCAAAGCATACTCCTTAAAACTGAAATTCTTTCTTATTTTCATAATCTACTTATTCACTTTTCTAAATAATTATTACTTCTCAAAGCATACTCCTTAAAACTGAAATTCTTTCTTATTTTCATAATCTACTTATTCACTTTTCTAAATAATTATTACTTCTCAAAGCATACTCCTTAAAACTGAAATTCTTTCTTATTTTCACAATCTACTTATTCACTTTTCTAAATACTTATTACTTCTCAAAGCATACTCCTTAAAACTGAAACTCTTTCTTCTTTTCTTACCTTACTTATTCACTTTTCTAAATACTTATTACTTCTCAAAGCATACTCCTTAAAACTGAAATTCTATCTTCTTTTCATAATCTACTAATTCACTTTTCTAAATACTTATTACTTCTCAAAGCATACTCCTTAAAACTGAAATTCTATCTTATTTTCATAATCTACTTATTCACTTTTCTAAATACTTATTACTTCTCAAAGCATACTCCTTAAAACTGAAATTCTATCTTCTTTTCTTACCTTACTTCTTCACTATTCTAAATACTTATTACTTCTCAAAGCATACTCCTCAAAACTGAAACTCTTTCTTCTTTTCTTAACTTACTTATTCACTTTTCTAAATGATTATTACTTCTCAAAGCATACTCCTTAAAACTGAAACTCTTTCTTCTTTTCTTACCTTACTTATTCACTTTTCTAAATACTTATTACTTCTCAAAGCATACTCCTTTAAACTGAAATTCTATCTTATTTTCATAATCTACTTATTCACTTTTCTAAATACTTATTACTTCTCAAAGCATACTCCTTAAAACTGAAACTCTTTCTTCTTTTCTTACCTTACTTATTCACTTTTCTAAATACTTATTACTTCTCAAACCATACTCCTTAAAACTGAAATTCTTTCTTCTTTTCTTACCTTACTTCTTCACTATTCTAAATACTTATTACTTCTCAAAGCATACTCCTCAAAACTGAAACTCTATCTTCTTTTCTTACCTTACTTATTCACTTTTCTAAATACTTATTACTTCTCAAAGCATACTCCTTAAAACTGAAATTCTTTCTTATTTTCATAATCTACTTATTCACTTTTCTAAATAATTATTACTTCTCAAAGCATACTCCTTAAAACTGAAACTCCATCTTTTCTTACTTTACTTCTTCACTTTTCTAAATACTTATTACTTCTCAAAGCATACTCCTTAAAACTGAAATTCTTTCTTATTTTCATAATCTACTTATTCACTTTTCTAAATAATTATTACTTCTCAAAGCATACTCCTTAAAACTGAAATTCTTTCTTATTTTCACAATCTACTTATTCACTTTTCTAAATACTTATTACTTCTCAAAGCATACTCCTTAAAACTGAAACTCTTTATTCTTTTCTTACCTTACTTATTCACTTTTCTAAATACTTATTACTTCTCAAAGCATACTCCTCAAAACTGAAACTCTTTCTTCTTTTCTTACCTTACTTCTTCACTTTTCTAAATACTTATTACTTCTCAAAGCATACTCCTTAAAACTGAAACTCTTTCTTCTTTTCTTACCTTACTTCTTCACTTTTCTAAATACTTATTACTTCTCAAAGCATACTCCTTAAAACTGAAATTCTATCTTCTTTTCTTACCTTACTTCTTCGCTTTTCTAAATACTTATTACTTCTCAAAGCATACTCCTTAAAACTAAAACTCTATCTTCTTTTCTTACTTTACTTCTTCACTTTTCTAAATACTTATTACTTCTCAAAGCATACTCCTTAAAACTGAAATTCTATCTTATTTTCATAATCTACTTATTCACTTTTCTAAATACTTATTACTTCTCAAAGCATACTCCTTAAAACTGAAATTCTATCTTATTTTCATAATCTACTTATTCACTATTCTAAATACTTATTACTTCTCAAAGCATACTCCTCAAAACTGAAACTCTTTCTTCTTTTCTTAACTTACTTATTCACTTTTCTAAATACTTATTACTTCTCAAAGCATACTCCTTAAAACTGAAACTCTATCTTCTTTTCTTACCTTACTTATTCACTTTTCTAAATACTTATTACTTCTCAAAGCATACTCCTTTAAACTGAAATTCTATCTTATTTTCATAATCTACTTATTCACTTTTCTAAATACTTATTTCTTCTCAATCTGAAATTCTATCTTCTTTTCTTACTTTACTTCTTCACTTTTCAAAATACTTATTACTTCTCAAAGCATATTCTTAAAACTGAAACTCTTTCTTCTTTTCTTACCTTACTTCTTCACTTTTCTAAATACTTATTACTTCTCAAAGCATACTCCTTAAAACTGAAATTCTATCTTATTTTCATAATCTACTTATTCACTTTTCTAAATACTTATTACTTCTCAAAGCATACTCCTTAAAACTGAAATTCTATCTTCTTTTCTTACCTTACTTCTTCACTATTCTAAATACTTATTACTTCTCAAAGCATACTCCTCAAAACTGAAACTCTTTCTTCTTTTCATAATCTACTTATTCACTTTTCTAAATACTTATTACTTCTCAAAGCATACTCCTTAAAACTGAAATTCTATCTTCTTTTCTTACCTTACTTATTCACTTTTCTAAATACTTATTACTTATCAAAGCATACTCCTTTAAACTGAAACTCTTTCTTCTTTTCTTACCTTACTTCTTCACTTTTCTAAATACTTATTACTTATCAAAGCATACTCCTTTAAACTGAAATTCTATCTTCTTTTTCTTACCTTACTTCTTCACTTTTCTAAATACTTATTACTTCTCAAAGCATACTCCTTAAAACTGAAATTCTATCTTCTTTTCTTACCTTACTTATTCACTTTTCTAAATACTTATTACTTCTCAAAGCATACTCCTTAAAACTGAAACTCTATCTTCTTTTCTTACCTTACTTATTCACTTTTCTAAATACTTATTACTTCTCAAAGCATACTCCTTTAAACTGAAATTCTATCTTATTTTCATAATCTACTTATTCACTTTTCTAAATACTTATTTCTTCTCAATCTGAAATTCTATCTTCTTTTCTTACTTTACTTCTTCACTTTTCAAAATACTTATTACTTCTCAAAGCATATTCTTAAAACTGAAACTCTTTCTTCTTTTCTTACCTTACTTCTTCACTTTTCTAAATACTTATTACTTCTCAAAGCATACTCCTTAAAACTGAAATTCTATCTTATTTTCATAATCTACTTATTCACTTTTCTAAATACTTATTACTTCTCAAAGCATACTCCTTAAAACTGAAACTCTTTCTTCTTTTCTTACCTTACTTCTTCACTTTTCTAAATACTTATTACTTATCAAAGCATACTCCTTTAAACTGAAATTCTATCTTATTTTCATAATCTACTTATTCACTTTTCTAAATACTTATTACTTCTCAAAGCATACTCCTTAAAACTGAAATTCTATCTTCTTTTCTTACCTTACTTATTCACTTTTCTAAATACTTATTACTTATCAAAGCATACTCCTTTAAACTGAAACTCTTTCTTCTTTTCTTACCTTACTTCTTCACTTTTCTAAATACTTATTACTTATCAAAGCATACTCCTTTAAACTGAAATTCTATCTTCTTTTTCTTACCTTACTTCTTCACTTTTCTAAATACTTATTACTTCTCAAAGCATACTCCTTAAAACTGAAATTCTATCTTCTTTTCTTACCTTACTTATTCACTTTTCTAAATACTTATTACTTCTCAAAGCATACTCCTTAAAACTGAAATTCTTTCTTATTTTCATAATCCGCTTATTCACTTTTCTAAATACTTATTACTTCTCAAAGCATACTCCTTAAAACTGAAACTCTATCTTCTTTTCTTACTTTACTTCTTCACTTTTCTAAATACTTATTACTTCTCAAAGCATACTCCTTAAAACTGAAATTCTTTCTTCTTCTCTTAATCTACTTCTTCATTTTTCTAAATACTTATTACTTCTCAAAGCATACTCCTTAAAACTGAAATTCTTTCTTCTTTTCTTACTTTACTTCTTCATTTTTCTAAATACTTAATACTTCTCAAAGCATACTCCTCAAAACTGAAACTCTTTCTTCTTTTCTTACCTTACTTCTTCACTTTTCTAAATACTTATTACTTCTCAAAGCATACTCCTTAAAACTGAAATTCTATCTTATTTTCATAATCCGCTTATTCACTTTTCTAAATACTTATTACTTCTCAAAGCATACTCCTTTAAACTGAAATTCTATCTTATTTTCATAATCTACTTATTCACTTTTCTAAATACTTATTACTTCTCAAAGCATACTCCTTAAAACTGAAATTCTTTCTTATTTTCATAATCCGCTTATTCACTTTTCTAAATACTTATTACTTCTCAAACCATACTCCTTAAAACTGAAATTCTTTCTTCTTTTTCTTACCTTACTTCTTCACTTTTCTAAATACTTATTACTTCTCAAAGCATACTCCTCAAAACTGAAACTCTATCTTCTTTTCTTACCTTACTTATTCACTTTTCTAAATACTTATTACTTCTCAAAGCATACTCCTTAAAACTGAAACTCTTTCTTCTTTTCTTACCTTACTTATTCACTTTTCTAAATACTTATTACTTCTCAAAGCATACTCCTTAAAACTGAAATTCTATCTTCTTTTCTTACCTTACTTATTCACTTTTCAAAATACTTATTACTTCTCAAAGCATACTCCTTAAAACTGAAACTCTTTCTTCTTTTCTTACCTTACTTATTCACTTTTCTAAATACTTATTACTTCTCAAAGCATACTCCTTAAAACTGAAATTCTATCTTATTTTCATAATCTACTTATTCACTTTTCTAAATACTTATTACTTCTCAAAGCATACTCCTTAAAACTGAAATTCTATCTTCTTTTCTTACCTTACTTCTTCACTTTTCTAAATACTTATTACTTCTCAAAGCATACTCCTCAAAACTGAAATTCTATCTTCTTTTCTTACCTTACTTCTTCACTATTCTAAATACTTATTACTTCTCAAAGCATACTCCTCAAAACTGAAATTCTATCTTCTTTTCTTACCTTACTTATTCACTTTTCTAAATACTTATTACTTCTCAAAGCATACTCCTTAAAACTGAAATTCTATCTTATTTTCATAATCTACTTATTCACTATTCTAAATACTTATTACTTCTCAAAGCATACTCCTTAAAACTGAAATTCTATCTTATTTTCATAATCTACTTATTCACTTTTCTAAATACTTATTACTTCTCAAAGCATACTCCTTAAAACTGAAACTCTATCTTCTTTTCTTACTTTACTTCTTCACTTTTCTAAATACTTATTACTTCTCAAAGCATACTCCTTAAAACTGAAATTCTATCTTCTTTTCTTACCTTACTTCTTCGCTTTTCTAAATACTTATTACTTCTCAAAGCATATTCTTTAAAACTGAAACTCTATCTTCTTTTCTTACTTTACTTCTTCACTATTCTAAATACTTATTACTTCTCAAAGCATACTCCTCAAAACTGAAACTCTATCTTCTTTTCTTACCTTACTTATTCACTTTTCTAAATACTTATTACTTCTCAAAGCATACTCCTTAAAACTGAAATTCTATCTTATTTTCATAATCTACTTATTCACTATTCTAAATACTTATTACTTCTCAAAGCATACTCCTCAAAACTGAAACTCTTTCTTCTTTTCTTAACTTACTTATTCACTTTTCTAAATACTTATTACTTCTCAAAGCATACTCCTTAAAACTGAAACTCTATCTTCTTTTCTTACTTTACTTCTTCACTTTTCTAAATGATTATTACTTCTCAAAGCATACTCCTTAAAACTGAAACTCTATCTTCTTTTCTTACTTTACTTCTTCACTTTTCTAAATACTTATTACTTCTCAAAGCATACTCCTTAAAACTGAAATTCTATCTTCTTTTCTTACCTTACTTCTTCGCTTTTCTAAATACTTATTACTTCTCAAAGCATATTCTTTAAAACTGAAACTCTATCTTCTTTTCTTACTTTACTTCTTCACTTTTCTAAATACTTATTACTTCTCAAAGCATACTCCTTAAAACTGAAATTCTATCTTATTTTCATAATCTACTTATTCACTTTTCTAAATACTTAATACTTCTCAAAGCATACTCCTTAAAACTGAAATTCTATCTTCTTTTCTTACCTTACTTCTTCACTATTCTAAATACTTATTACTTCTCAAAGCATACTCCTCAAAACTGAAACTCTTTCTTCTTTTCTTAACTTACTTATTCACTTTTCTAAATACTTATTACTTCTCAAAGCATACTCCTTAAAACTGAAACTCTATCTTCTTTTCTTACTTTACTTCTTCACTTTTCTAAATGATTATTACTTCTCAAAGCATACTCCTTAAAACTGAAACTCTATCTTCTTTTCTTACTTTACTTCTTCACTTTTCTAGATACTTATTACTTCTCAAAGCATACTCCTTAAAACTGAAATTCTATCTTATTTTCATAATCTACTTATTCACTTTTCTAAATACTTATTACTTCTCAAAGCATACTCCTTAAAACTGAAATTCTATCTTCTTTTCTTACCTTACTTCTTCACTATTCTAAATACTTATTACTTCTCAAAGCATACTCCTCAAAACTGAAACTCTTTCTTCTTTTCTTAACTTACTTCTTCACTTTTCTAAATACTTATTACTTCTCAAAGCATACTCCTTAAAACTGAAACTCTATCTTCTTTTCTTACTTTACTTCTTCACTTTTCTAAATGATTATTACTTCTCAAAGCATACTCCTTAAAACTGAAACTCTATCTTCTTTTCTTACTTTACTTCTTCACTTTTCTAAATACTTATTACTTCTCAAAGCATACTCCTTAAAACTGAAATTCTATCTTCTTTTCTTACCTTACTTCTTCGCTTTTCTAAATACTTATTACTTCTCAAAGCATATTCTTAAAACTGAAACTCTATCTTCTTTTCTTACTTTACTTCTTCACTTTTCTAAATACTTAATACTTCTCAAAGCATACTCCTTAAAACTGAAATTCTATCTTCTTTTCATAATCTACTTATTCACTTTTCTAAATACTTATTACTTCTCAAAGCATACTCCTTAAAACTGAAATTCTATCTTCTTTTCTTACCTTACTTCTTCACTATTCTAAATACTTATTACTTCTCAAAGCATACTCCTTAAAACTGAAACTCTTTCTTCTTTTCTTAACTTACTTATTCACTTTTCTAAATACTTATTACTTCTCAAAGCATACTCCTTTAAACTTAAATTCTATCTTCTTTTCTTACTTTACTTCTTCACTTTTCTAAATACTTATTACTTCTCAAAGCATACTCCTTAAAACTGAAATTCTATCTTCTTTTCTTACCTTACTTCTTCACTTTTCTAAATACTTATTACTTCTCAAAGCATACTCCTCAAAACTGAAATTCTATCTTTTTTTCTTACCTTACTTCTTCACTATTCTAAATACTTATTACTTCTCAAAGCATACTCCTCAAAACTGAAATTCTATCTTCTTTTCTTACCTTACTTCTTCACTTTTCTAAATACTTATTACTTCTCAAAGCATACTCCTTAAAACTGAAACTCTTTCTTCTTTTCTTACCTTACTTATTCACTTTTCTAAATACTTATTACTTCTCAAAGCATACTCCTTTAAACTGAAATTCTATCTTATTTTCATAATCTACTTATTCACTTTTCTAAATACTTATTTCTTCTCAATCTGAAATTCTATCTTCTTTTCTTACTTTACTTCTTCACTTTTCAAAATACTTATTACTTCTCAAAGCATATTCTTAAAACTGAAATTCAATCTTCTTTTCTTACCTTACTTCTTCACTTTTCTAAATACTTATTACTTCTCAAAGCATACTCCTTAAAACTGAAATTCTATCTTATTTTCATAATCTACTTATTCACTTTTCTAAATACTTATTACTTCTCAAAGCATACTCCTTAAAACTGAAACTCTATCTTCTTTTCTTACTTTACTTCTTCACTATTCTAAATACTTATTACTTCTCAAAGCATACTCCTCAAAACTGAAACTCTTTCTTCATTTTTTACCTTACTTATTCACTTTTCTAAATACTTATTACTTCTCAAAGTATACTCCTTAAAACTGAAACTCTTTCTTCTTTTCTTACCTTACTTATTCACTTTTCTAAATACTTAATACTTCTCAAAGCATACTCCTTAAAACTGAAATTCTATCTTCTTTTCTTACCTTACTTATTCACTTTTCTAAATACTTATTACTTCTCAAAGCATACTCCTTAAAACTGAAATTCTATCTTATTTTCATAATCTACTTATTCACTTTTCTAAATACTTATTACTTCTCAAAGCATACTCCTTAAAACTGAAATTCTATCTTATTTTCATAATCTACTTATTCACTATTCTAAATACTTATTACTTCTCAAAGCATACTCCTCAAAACTGAAACTCTTTCTTCTTTTCTTAACTTACTTATTCACTTTTCTAAATACTTATTACTTCTCAAAGCATACTCCTTAAAACTGAAACTCTTTCTTCTTTTCTTACCTTACTTATTCACTTTTCTAAATACTTATTACTTCTCAAAGCATACTCCTTAAAACTGAAATTCTTTCTTCTTTTCTTACTTTACTTCTTCACTTTTCAAAATACTTATTTCTTCTCAATCTGAAATTCTATCTTCTTTTCTTACTTTACTTCTTCACTTTTCAAAATACTTATTACTTCTCAAAGCATATTCTTAAAACTGAAACTCTTTCTTCTTTTCTTACCTTACTTCTTCACTTTTCTAAATACTTATTACTTCTCAAAGCATACTCCTTAAAACTGAAATTCTATCTTCTTTTCATAATCTACTTATTCACTTTTCTAAATACTTATTACTTCTCAAAGCATACTCCTTAAAACTGAAATTCTATCTTCTTTTCTTACCTTACTTCTTCACTATTCTAAATACTTATTACTTCTCAAAGCATACTCCTCAAAACTGAAACTCTTTCTTCTTTTCATAATCTACTTATTCACTTTTCTAAATACTTATTACTTCTCAAAGCATACTCCTTAAAACTGAAACTCTTTCTTCTTTTCTTACCTTACTTCTTCACTTTTCTAAATACTTATTACTTCTCAAAGCATACTCCTTAAAACTGAAATTCCATCTTCTTTTTCTTACCTTACTTCTTCACTTTTCTAAATACTTATTACTTCTCAAAGCATACTCCTTAAAACTGAAATTCTATCTTCTTTTCTTACCTTACTTATTCACTTTTCTAAATACTTATTACTTCTCAAAGCATACTCCTTAAAACTGAAATTCTTTCTTATTTTCATAATCCGCTTATTCACTTTTCTAAATACTTATTACTTCTCAAAGCATACTCCTTAAAACTGAAACTCTATCTTCTTTTCTTACTTTACTTCTTCACTTTTCTAAATACTTATTACTTCTCAAAGCATACTCCTTAAAACTTAAATTCTATCTTCTTTTCTTACTTTACTTCTTCACTTTTCTAAATACTTATTACTTCTCAAAGCATACTCCTTAAAACTGAAATTCTTTCTTCTTTTCTTACTTTACTTCTTCATTTTTCTAAATACTTAATACTTCTCAAAGCATACTCCTCAAAACTGAAACTCTTTCTTCTTTTCATAATCTACTTATTCACTTTTCTAAATACTTATTACTTCTCAAAGCATACTCCTTAAAACTGAAATTCTTTCTTATTTTCATAATCCGCTTATTCACTTTTCTAAATACTTATTACTTCTCAAAGCATACTCCTTAAAACTGAAATTCTTTCTTATTTTCATAATCCGCTTATTCACTTTTCTAAATACTTATTACTTCTCAAAGCATACTCCTTAAAACTGAAACTCTATCTTCTTTTCTTACCTTACTTCTTCACTTTTCTAAATACTTATTACTTCTCAAAGCATACTCCTTAAAACTGAAATTCTTTCTTATTTTCATAATCCGCTTATTCACTTTTCTAAATACTTATTACTTCTCAAAGCATACTCCTTAAAACTGAAATTCTATCTTCTTTTCTTACTTTACTTCTTCACTTTTCTAAATACTTATTACTTCTCAAAGCATAATCCTTAAAACTTAAATTCTATCTTCTTTTCTTACTTTACTTCTTCACTTTTCTAAATACTTATTACTTCTCAAAGCATACTCCTTAAAACTGAAATTCCATCTTCTTCTCTTAATCTACTTCTTCACTTTTCTAAATACTTATTACTTCTCAAAGCATACTCCTTAAAACTGAAATTCTATCTTCTTTTCTTACCTTACTTCTTCGCTTTTCTAAATACTTATTACTTCTCAAAGCATACTCCTTAAAACTGAAATTCTTTCTTCTTTTCTTACCTTACTTCTTCATTTTATAAATACTTAATACTTCTCAAAGCATACTCCTTAAAACTGAAATTCTATCTTCTTTTCATAATCTACTTATTCACTTTTCTAAATACTTATTACTTCTCAAAGCATACTCCTTAAAACTGAAATTCTTTCTTATTTTCATAATCCGCTTATTCACTTTTCTAAATACTTATTACTTCTCAAAGCATACTCCTTAAAACTGAAACTCTATCTTCTTTTCTTACTTTACTTCTTCACTTTTCTAAATACTTATTACTTCTCAAAGCATACTCCTTAAAACTGAAACTCTATCTTCTTTTCTTACTTTACTTCTTCACTTTTCTAAATAATTAATACTTCTCAAAGCATACTCCTTAAAACTGAAATTCTTTCTTCTTTTCTTACCTTACTTCTTCACTTTTCTAAATACTTATTACTTCTCAAAGCATACTCCTTAAAACTGAAATTCTATCTTATTTTCTTACTTTACTTCTTCACTTTTCTAAATACTTATTACTTCTCAAAGCATATTCTTAAAACTGAAATTCAATCTTCTTTTCTTACTTTACTTCTTCACTTTTCTAAATACTTATTACTTCTCAAAGCATACTCCTTAAAACTGAAATTCTATCTTATTTTCATAATCTACTTATTCACTTTTCTAAATACTTATTACTTCTCAAAGCATACTCCTTAAAACTGAAACTCTTTCTTCTTTTCTTAACTTACTTATTCACTTTTCTAAATACTTATTACTTCTCAAAGCATACTCCTTAAAACTGAAATTCTGACTTCTTTTCTTAACTTACTTATTCACTTTTCTAAATGATTATTACTTCTCAAAGCATACTCCTTAAAACTGAAACTCTTTCTTCTTTTCTTACCTTACTTATTCACTTTTCTAAATACTTATTACTTCTCAAAGCATACTCCTTAAAACTGAAACTCTTTCTTCTTTTCTTACCTTACTTATTCACTTTTCTAAATACTTATTACTTCTCAAAGCATACTCCTTAAAACTGAAATTTTATCTTCTTTTCTTACCTTACTTATTCACTTTTCTAAATACTTATTACTTCTCAAAGCATACTCCTTAAAACTGAAACTCTTTCTTCTTTTCTTACCTTACTTATTCACTTTTCTAAATACTTATTACTTCTCAAAGCATACTCCTCAAAACTGAAATTCTTTCTTCTTTTCTTACCTTACTTCTTCACTTTTCTAAATACTTATTACTTCTCAAAGCATACTCCTTAAAACTGAAATTCTATCTTATTTTCATAATCTACTAATTCACTTTTCTAAATACTTATTACTTCTCAAAGCATACTCCTTAAAACTGAAATTCTATCTTCTTTTCTTACCTTACTTCTTCACTTTTCTAAATACTTAATACTTCTCAAAGCATACTCCTTAAAACTGAAATTCTATCTTCTTTTCATAATCTACTTATTCACTTTTCTAAATACTTATTACTTCTCAAAGCATACTCCTTAAAACTGAAATTCTTTCTTATTTTCATAATCCGCTTATTCACTTTTCTAAATACTAATTACTTCTCAAAGCATACTCCTTAAAACTGAAATTCTATCTTCTTTTCTTACCTTACTTCTTCACTATTCTAAATACTTATTACTTCTCAAAGCATACTCCTTAAAACTGAAATTCTATCTTATTTTCATAATCTACTTCTTCATTTTTCTAAATACTTATTACTTCTCAAAGCATACTCCTTAAAACTGAAATTCTATCTTCTTTTCATAATCTACTTATTCACTTTTCTAAATACTTATTACTTCTCAAAGCATACTCCTTAAAACTGAAATTCTTTCTTATTTTCACAATCTACTTATTCACTTTTCTAAATACTTATTACTTCTCAAAGCATACTCCTTAAAACTGAAATTCTTTCTTCTTTTCATAATCCGCTTATTCACTTTTCTAAATACTTATTACTTCTCAAAGCATACTCCTTAAAACTGAAATTCTATCTTCTTTTCTTACCTTACTTATTCACTTTTCTAAATACTTATTACTTCTCAAAGCATACTCCTTAAAACTGAAATTCTATCTTATTTTCATAATCTACTTATTCACTTTTCTAAATACTTATTACTTCTCAAACCATACTCCTTAAAACTGAAATTCTTTCTTCTTTTCTTACCTTACTTCTTCACTATTCTAAATACTTATTACTTCTCAAAGCATACTCCTCAAAACTGAAACTCTATCTTCTTTTCTTACCTTACTTATTCACTTTTCTAAATACTTATTACTTCTCAAAGCATACTCCTTAAAACTGAAACTCTTTCTTCTTTTCTTACCTTACTTATTCACTTTTCTAAATACTTATTACTTCTCAAAGCATACTCCTTAAAACTGAAATTCTATCTTCTTTTCTTACCTTACTTCTTCACTTTTCTAAATACTTATTACTTCTCAAAGCATACTCCTTAAAACTGAAACTCTTTCTTCTTTTCTTACCTTACTTATTCACTTTTCTAAATACTTATTACTTCTCAAAGCATACTCCTTAAAACTGAAATTCTATCTTATTTTCATAATCTACTTATTCACTTTTCTAAATACTTATTACTTCTCAAAGCATACTCCTTAAAACTGAAATTCTTTCTTATTTTCTTACCTTACTTCTTCACTATTCTAAATACTTATTACTTCTCAAAGCATACTCCTCAAAACTGAAACTCTATCTTCTTTTCTTACTTTACTTCTTCACTTTTCTAAATACTTATTACTTCTCAAAGCATACTCCTTAAAACTGAAATTCTATCTTATTTTCATAATCTACTTATTCACTTTTCTAAATACTTATTACTTCTCAAAGCATACTCC
>CAMPDV010003536.1:32500-44680 GCA_946699065.1 Loxodes magnus | reverse complement strand
AGTCTCGCCAAGACTAACCACGAGCATTATTCCCAGCTGCGGTATTCAGGCAGGAGCCTGCCTAAAACACTCAGTTTTCCTCAAGGTAAAGTGGGCCCGCATTTCATCATCGTCCACTTAAGTACGTATGATGCTGCCAGGCAGATCCCTCATATGACTTTTACATCATAAAAGAGAGACGTCCAACTACGAGCTTTTTAACTGCAACAACTTTAATATACGCTACTGGAGCTGGAATTACCGCGGCTGCTGGCACCAGACTTGCCCTCCATGTGGGGTCCCTCGCTAACGCTTTTACGTTGTGCTCATTCCAATCACCGAGACCGAAGCCCGGTGTCCGTTATTTCTTGTCACTACCTCCTCTCAGTCAGGATTGGGGTAATTTGCGCGCCTGCTGCCTTCCTTAGATGTGGTAGCCGTCTCTCAGGCTCCCTCTCCGGAATCGAACCCTAATTCTCCGTTACCCGTCACTGCCATGGTAGTCCCAATACACTACCATCGGAAAGCTGATAGGGCAGAAACTTGAATGACCTGCCATGCTTCCCAGCATGGTCCTCGTGTATTATAATTCCCACACGGACGATTCTAATAAACATCTTGCATGTATTAGCTCTAGAATTACTACGGTTATCCATCTAACACACCATCAAATAAACTATCACTGTTTTAATGAGCCATTCGCAGTCCCACGAGTAAATGCTTACACTAACACATGCATGGCTTAGTCTTTGAGACAAGCATATGTCTACTGGCAGGATCAACCAGATTTATATCCATACTTTTCTATTTCCATCCACTTTTTCTATATACTCCTTTCCTCCCCCTTCATTTATGTACATAACACTACCTACCCTTACTTTTAACTATCCATACTCCAACCCACCTTTTACCCCTACTTGTCTTAAAAAAATATACGCTAGGCCACCACCATAGGCATCAAGACCTTCTTTTTACCTTCTTAGCCATCCTTCATTTCTTATATATGCATTTCTCAATTTTTAGATTCACGCCTTTGTCACGCATACCCATTCATCAAACCCATCATTTTTTTCTTTTCAAGTCTCTTTTCTACTTTTTATCTACTTACATTGAATCTTCTTTTCTCAAACGGTAGCACTTAAAGTGCTTCTTGTTATAAGCACCATCATCTTCCGTCCATTCTTCATCTGTCCAAACTTTTCTTTTGCTTTCTCTTTTTTCAAATTTTCAAAAATTTGAATTTTCACTTCTTTTTAGAGTCCAAGAAATCTTCTTATTCATGCTTTTTACTTCTCTTTTCATTCTTTTATCTCTATCCTTCTACTACTGATTAGCACTTATAAGTCATCTCTTCTTCATCATCATTAGATAGTCAAGCATCAATACCTTTTCAAGTTAGGTCTTTATCATCTTTTATTTCAAATTTTCAAAAATTTGAAAATTTTGTACTTTAATGATCAAAGTAAGTTAAAAGCAAGTAAAACCCCAGCAGAGATAGTAGAGAGGATCTCGATGTAATACCCTAGAAAGATGATACCAATAAAAGTAACTAAAGGTATGACTAAGTACAACAAGATATGACTAGTTACTATTAAGTACTACTCGGTAATACTAGGTACTAAGGGTAATATTAGGTACATCTCTCGTATAACTAGGTACTATTAGGTACAACAAGGTACTACTAGGTACGACAAGGTACGACTAGGTACGACTAGGTTCGACTAGATACGACTAGGTACTTACTACTAGGTACTATTAGGTACTATAGGTACTACTACTCGATACGACTAGGTTCTACTAGGTACTAATACTCGGTACAACTAGGTACTTATAGGTACTTCTTTTCGTTATAACTAGGTACTATTAGGTACTACTTCTCGTTATAACTAGGTACTAATAAGTACTATTTCAAGGTACGACTGGGTTCTACTAGGTACAACAAGGTACTACTAGGTACTACTAGGTACTACTAGTACGACTAGGTACGACCTAGGTACGACTATGTACGACTAGGTACTATTAGGTACTACTACTCGATACGACTAGGTTCTATTAGGTACTATTTCTCGTTATAACTAGGTACTATTAGGTACTAATAAGCTACTATTCCCTCGTTATAACTACGTACTTATGGTACTTTTAGGTACTAATACTCGGTACGAATAGGTACTAATAAGTACTATTACTCGTTATAACTAGGTACTAATAGGTACAACTAGGTACGACTAGGTACAACTACTCGATACGACTAAGTTCTATTAGGTACTATTTCTCGTTATAACTAGGTACTATTAGGTACTAATAGCTACTATTCCTCGTTATAACTACGTACTTATGGTACTTTTAGGTACTAATACTCGGTACGAATAGGTACTAATAAGTACTATTTCTCGTTATAACTAGGTACTAATAGGTACAACTAGGTACGACTAGGTACAACTTCTCGGTACGACTAAGTTCTACTAGGTACTATTTCTCGTTATGACAAGGTACTTGTGGTACTTTTAGGTACTACTTCTCGTTACAAGTAGGTACTATAGAGATACTATTAGGTACATACTTTCTCGTTATAACTAGGTACTATATGATACTTTTTCTCGTATAACTAGGTACTAATAGGTACTACTTCTCATTATAACTAGAATACTATTTTGTACTATATTGTACTATTTTGTACTGATAGGTATTTAAGGTGAGTAATGCCCCAGCAGAGAGATAAAGAAGAGATAGATCGAGTGACCATGGAAGAGTCTCAGCAGATCGTAAGGCAAGCTTACTCTCATGCGTACAACCCCAGGTCAATACTTAGTGGTCTACAAAGGATCTATCCTATCTACTTGTATGTGATGAGCCGTCCATATTCTGTTAACAGACATGGGGAGGGCTTGGGGGATATAAAAAGTATTGTTTTCATAAGTAGATAGAAGGCGTCGCTCCCAGATTAGATTCTGACTTAGAGGCGTTCAGTCATAATCTATGCAGATGGTAGCGTAGCCACAACGGGCTGCTCAACCAATGGCGATACCAGAGATCTGGACCAACGGTTCCTCTCGTACTGAGTTGGACTACTGTGGCGACGCAGTGATCAGTAGGGTAAAACTAACCTGTCTCACGACGGTCTAAACCCAGCTCACGTTCCCTTTTGACGGGGTGAACAATCCGACACTTGGTGAATTCTGCTTCACAATGATAGGAAGAGCCGACATCGAAGAATCAAAAAGCAACGTCGCTATGAACGCTTGGCTTGGCCACAAGCCAGTTATCCCTGTGGTAATTTTTCTGACACCTCTGGCTTAAAACTCGTAAAAGGCAAAGGATCGATAGGCCGATGGTTTCCCAGTTCATCCTGACACTGAGAGGTTGAATGAAGCCAGCTTTTCCCCTTTTGGTCTGTGAGCGGTTTCTGTCCGCTCTGAGCTGGCCGTAGGACACCTGTGTTATCTTTTTAACAGATGTGCCGCCCCAGCCAAACTCCCCACCTGGCGGTTTCTCCCACCCAGTTACATTGCTAGAAAGTTACTGGCATGACAGGATAAGTAAAGCGACATTAAGAGTAGTGGTATTTCAAGATCGCGGCCTCCCACTTATTCTACGCCCTCCTACGCCGCTCTACGCGCCAGACTAGAGTCAAACTCAACAGGGTCTTCTTTCCCCCGCTGATCATGCCAAGCCCGTTCCCTTGGCTGTGGCTTCGCTAGGTAGTAGATAGGGACAGTAGGAATCTCGTTAATCCATTCATGCACGTCACTAATTAGATGACGAGGCATTTGGCTACCTAAAGAGAGTCATAGTTACTCCCGCCGTTTACCCGCGCTTCGTTGAATCTCATCACCTTGACATTCAGAGCACTGGGCAGAAATCACATTGTGTTAACATATCACCTTCACAATGCTTTGTTTTAATTAAACAGTCGGATTCCTCCTGCCGCTCCAGTTCTGAGGTGGCCATTCGGCCGCAGGGCCGACCACCTTCGGTCATGGCGACAAAACTCCCACTTCCGTGAAAATTAAGTCACACAATCCCTCCAGTGGAGACTCTTCTGCCTGGCCCTCAGAGCCAATCTTTCTCCCGAAGTTACAGATCTAATTGCCGACTTCCCTTACCTACATTGTCCTATTTGACTAGAGGCTGCTAACCTTGGAGACCTGCTGCGGTATAGGTACGAATACTCCTACATATTACATGCCGCAAGTTTCATGGATCGTAGTTGGTGCTCCAGACAACACATACAGTGTGCTGCTCTTCCATACATCACGCCTCTCTCGCCGTAATGGATCCAGGCGCACATGTATGTTAGACAGAAAAGACAACTCTCCCCAGGACCAACCCCGACATATTGCGGCATATTGTGTCACCACTATGTAGTAAGTACCTATGGAATATTAACCATATTCCCTTTCCCTCGTAAGGTTAGGATCGGGTGACTCATGATCCAGTGCGGTTCTCATGAAAACCTTCTCCACTTCAGTCTTCCAAGTTGGCATTGGAATACTTGCTACTACCCACCAAGATCTGCACTAATACCTGCTCCATAACTCTTCACAGAATTACTTCCATGCAGATACTACGCCCCTCCTACACCAGAGGGCAGAGGTATGGGCACCCGCCTTTCGCGACTTCCATTTTCAGGGCTAGTCCATTCGGTAGGTAGAGTGTTACACACTCCTTAGCGGGTTCCGAACTTCCATGGCCACCGTCCTACTGTCTAAATGGACTAACGCCTTTACTTGCAGACGGGTTCTGTCGCCTTAACTCCGCTTCAGGTTGGGCCCTCATCGCCAGTCCCTGCTTACCAGGATTGGCCCACTAGGGACATTTATGTCATGTCACGTTCATTTATGAAACGTTACTGCACCCATTTAAAGTTTGATAATAGGAGGAAGGAGTGACTCCTCCCGAACCTCTATTCATTGGCTTTAACCCGGATGCCACTAAAAGTCCCAGCTATACCTGAGGGAAACTTCGGAGGGAACCAGCTACTAGATGGTTCCGATGAGTCTTTCGCCCCTATACTCAGGTCCACAGAGCGATTTGCACGTCAGCACCTACACGAACCTCCACCAGAGTTTCCCCTGGCTTCGTCCTGCCCAAGCATAGCTCACCATCTTTCGGGTCCCAGCCATTTCGCTTACTCCGCTTACGGGCCCTAACTGATGGTAGAGATCACTTTCATTTCGCCTACACATTTTCATGCACAGACTCGCGATATAGCTAGACTCCTTGGTCCGTGTTTCAAGACGGGACGGTCCGTCCACTATATCCTTGCAATACTTCTTTTCAAAGCTTTGCTCAGATTTATTGTAGACGCACAGCTTCCTCCCCAACTATTTCAGGTCTTTAACTCTCTTTCCAAAGTGCTTTTCACCTTTCCCTCACGGTACTTGTGCACTATCGGGCTCTGGACGTATTTAGCCTTACGAGGAGTTTACCTCGCACTTTGGACAGCAATCCCAAGCTGTCCGACTCTTAGATAGTTTGGTTTTCAATCTAACTGAACCTCACGGGGTTATCAACCCTCCATGACGTGTCATTCCTGACCACTTAGGTCCAATCAAACCTACACCATTCCTCCCTAGCTTACAATTCCGAAGATTTACAAGTGGGCTTTGGCCGCTTCACTCGCCGTTACTAAGGCCATCCTTGTTAGTTTCTTTTCCTCCCGCTTACTGATATGCTTAAGTTCAAGGCGGGTTATCTTGCCTCCCCTCAGATCACAGGTACATATACTCAGTTTTTTCACTTGGTAAGAGAATTCTTATTCACTTACATTTGTATTTTATATGATACTGAAAGGAACATTACCTTGAGTTTCCCCAAGGTGCCTGTTGCGTTGGGAAACCTGATGACTCACGGAGTCCTGCAATTCGCATTGAATTTCGCGCTTCGCTGCGTCCTTCATCGACGCCAGAGCCTAGGCATCCATCGTTGGGGCTTTTGTTTTGTTTAGGTTTATATATTTGATAAAATGAAAAGCAGCATAAAGCTGTAAATAGATTTGAGTTTTGTAATGTTTGATATTAATGTTAATGATCCATCCGCAGGTTCACCTACGGATACCTTGTTACGACTTCTCCTTCCTCTAAGTGATAAGGTTCACTTAACTTCCCATTAGTCCGAGAGGTTCACCTGATCACTCGAAATCGGTAGGAGCGACGGGCGGTGTGTACAAAGGGCAGGGACTTAATCAGTGCAAGCTGATGACTTGCGCTTACTAGGAATTCCTAGTTGATGACCAAGAATTGCAAGGGTCAATCCCAACTACGACGCAGTTACGAGGTTGCCGGAGTAGCTATACTTAGGAACTCATTGGCTGCGTCAGTGTAGCGCGCGTGCGGCCCAGGACATCTAAGGGCATCACAGACCTGTTATTGCCTCACACTTCCTCCAACTAAAAGCTGGAAGTCCCTCTAAGAAGACAACTTCCTCGGATAGAAAGAGTCTATTTAGCAGGTTGAGGTCTCGTTCGTTATCGGAATTAACCAGACAGATCACTCCACCAACTAAGAACGGCCATGCACCACCACCCATAGAATCAAGAAAGAGCTCTCAATCTGTCAATCCTTACTATGTCTGGACCTGGTAAGTTTCCCCGTGTTGAGTCAAATTAAGCCGCAGGCTCCACTCCTTGTGGTGCCCTTTCCGTCAATTCCTTTAAGTTTCAGTCTTGCGACCATACTCCCCCCAGAACCCAAAGACCTTTGATTTCTCGGAAGGTGCCGAGGAGATTTATACGGTCTCCCCGATCCCTAGTCGGCATAGTTTATGGTTAAGACTAGGACGGTATCTGATCGTCTTGGATCCCTTAACTTTCGTTCTTGATTAATGAAAACATCCTTGGCAAATGCTTTCGCAGTAGTTGGGTCTTCAGTAAATCCAAGAATTTCACCTCTGACTACTGAGTACCAATGCCCCCAACTGTCCCTATTAAAGATAGTAGATAGTCTCGCCAAGACTAACCACGAGCATTATTCCCAGCTGCGGTATTCAGGCAGGAGCCTGCCTTAAACACTCTAGTTTCCTCAAGGTAAAGGGCCCGCATTTCATCATCGTCCACTTAAGTACGTATGATGCTGCCAGGCAGATCCCTCATATGACTTTTACATTCATAAAAGAGAGACGTCCAACTACGAGCTTTTTAACTGCAACAACTTTAATATACGCTACTGGAGCTGGAATTACCGCGGCTGCTGGCACCAGACTTGCCCTCCAGTGGGTCCTCGCTAACGCTTTTACGTTGTGCTCATTCCAATCACCGAGACGAAGCCCGGGTGTCGTTATTTTCTTGTCACTACCTCCCTCAGTCAGGATTGGGTAATTTGCGCGCCTGCTGCCTTCCTTAGATGTGGTAGCCGTCTCTCAGGCTCCCTCTCCGGAATCGAACCCTAATTCTCCGTTACCCGTCACTGCCATGGTAGTCCAATACACTACCATCGAAAGCTGATAGGGCAGAAACTTGAATGACCTGCCATGCTTCCCAGCATGGTCCTCGTGTATTATAATTCCCACACGGACGATATCTAATAAACATCTTGCATGTATTAGCTCTAGAATTACTACGGTTATCCATCTAACACACCATCAAATAAACTATCACTGTTTTAATGAGCCATTCGCAGTCCCACGAGTAAATGCTTACACTTACACATGCATGGCTTTAGTCTTTGAGACAAGCATATGACTACTGGCAGGATCAACCAGATTATATCCATACTTTTCTATTTCCATCCCACTTTTTCTATATACTCCTTTCCTCCCCCCTTCATTTATGTACATAACACTACCTACCCTTACTTTTAACTATCCATACTCCAACCCACCTTTTACCCCTACTTGTCTTAAAAAATATACGCTAGGCCACCACCATAGCATCAAGACCTTCTTTTTACCTTCTTAGCCAACCTTCATTCTTATATATGCATTTCTCAATTTTTAGATTCACGCCTTTGTCACGCATACCCATTCATCAAAACCCATCATTTTTTTCTTTCAAGTCTCTTTTCTACTTTTTATCTACTTACATTGAATCTTCTTTTCTCAAACGGTAGCACTTAAAGTGCTTCTTGTTTAAGCACCATCATCTTCCGTCCATTCTTCATCTGTCCAAACTTTTTCTTTTGCTTTCTCTTTTTCAAATTTTCAAAAATTTGAAATTTTCACTTCTTTTAGAGTCCAAGAAATCTTCTTATTCATGCTTTTTACTTCTCTTTTCATTCTTTTTATCTCTATCCTTCTACTACTGATTAGCACTTAAAAGTCATCTCTTCTTCATCATCATTAGATAGTCAAGCATCAATACCTTTTCAAGTTAGGTCCTTTATCATCTTTTATTTCAAATTTTCAAAAATTTGAAATTTTGTACTTTAATGATCAAAGTAAGTTAAAGCAAGTAAAACCCCAGCAGAGATAGTAGAGAGAATCTCGATGTAATACCCTAGAAAGATGATACCAATAAAAGTAACTAAAGGTATGACTAAGTACAACAAGATATGACTAGTTACTATTAAGTACTACTCGGTAATACTAGGTACTAAGGGGTAATATTAGGTACATCTTCTCGTATAACTAGGTACTATTAGGTTACAACAAGGTACTACTAGGTACGACAAGGTACGACTAGGTACGACTAGGTACGACTAGATACGACTAGGTACTTACTACTAGGTACTATTAGGTACTATTAGGTACTACTACTCGATACGACTAGGTTCTACTAGGTACTAATACTCGGTACAACTAGGTACTTATAGGTACTTCTTTTCGTTATAACTAGGTACTATTAGGTACTACTTCTCGTTATAACTAGGTACTAATAAGTACTATTTCAAGAGTACGACTGGGTTCTACTAGGTACAACAAGGTACTACTAGGTACTACTAGGTACTTCTAGGTACGACTAGGTACGACTAGGTACGACTATGTACGACTAGGTACTATTAGGTACTACTACTCGATACGACTAGGTTCTATTAGGTACTATTTCTCGTTATAACTAGGTACTATTAGGTACTAATAGCTACTATTCCTCGTTATAACTACGTACTTATGGTACTTTTTAGGTACTAATACTCGGTACGAATAGGTACTAATAAGTACTATTTCTCGTTATAACTAGGTACTAATAGGTACAACTAGGTACGACTAGGTACAACTACTCGATACGACTAAGTTCTATTAGGTACTATTTCTCGTTATAACTAGGTACTATTAGGTACTAATAGCTACTATTCCTCGTTATAACTACGTACTTATGGTACTTTTAGGTACTAATACTCGGTACGAATAGGTACTAATAAGTACTATTTCTCGTTATAACTAGGTACTAATAGGTACAACTAGGTACGACTAGGTACAACTTCTCGGTACGACTAAGTTTCTACTAGGTACTATTTCTCGTTATGACTAGGTACTTGTGGTACTTTTAGGTACTACTTCTCGTTACAAGTAGGTACTAAGAGATACTATTAGGTACAACTTCTCGTTATAACTAGGTACTATATGATACTTTTTCTCGTATAACTAGGTACTAATAGGTACTACTTCTCATTATAACTAGTACTATTTTGTACTATATTGGTACTATTTTGTACTGGATAGGTATTTAAGTGAGTAATGCCCCAGCAGAGAGATAAAGAAGAGATAGATCGAGTGACCATGGAAGAGTCTCAGCAGATCGTAAGGCAAGCTTACTCTCATGCGTACAAACCCCAGGTCAATACTTAGTGGTCTACAAAGGATCTATCCTATCTACTTGTATGTGATGAGCCGTCCTTATTCTGTTAACAGACATGGGGAGGGCTTGGGGATATAAAAAGTATTGTTTTCATAAGTAGATAGAAGGCGTCGCTCCCAGATTAGATTCTGACTTAGAGGCGTTCAGTCATAATCTATGCAGATGGTAGCGTAGCCACACGGGCTGCTCAACCCAATGGCGATACCAGAGATCTGGACAACGGTTCCTCTCGTACTGAGTTGGACTACTGTGGCGACGCAGTGATCAGTAGGGTAAAACTAACCTGTCTCACGACGGTCTAAACCCAGCTCACGTTCCCTTTTGACGGGTGAACAATCCGACACTTGGTGAATTCTGCTTCACAATGATAGGAAGAGCCGACATCGAAGAATCAAAAAGCAACGTCGCTATGAACGCTTGGCTGCCACAAGCCCAGTTATCCCTGTGGTAATTTTTCTGACACCTCTGGCTTAAAACTCGTAAAAGGCAAAGGATCGATAGGCCATGGTTTCCCAGTTCATCCTGACACTGAGAGGTTGAATGAAGCCAGCTTTTCCCCTTTTGGTCTGTGAGCGGTTTTCTGTCCGCTCTGAGCTGGCCGTAGGACACCTGTGTTATCTTTTAACAGATGTGCCGCCCCAGCCAAACTCCCCACCTGGCGGTTTCTCCCACCCAGTTTACATTGCTAGAAAGTTACTGCATGACAGGATAAGTAAAGCGACATTAAGAGTAGTGGTATTTCAAGATCGCGGCCCTCCCCACTTATTCTACGCCTCCTACGCCCGCTCTACGCGCCAGTCTAGAGTCAAACTCAACAGGGTCTTCTTTCCCCGCTGATCATGCCAAGCCCGTTCCCTTGGCTGTGGCTTCGCTAGGTAGTAGATAGGGACAGTAGGAATCTCGTTAATCCATCATGCACGTCACTAATTAGATGACGAGGCATTTGGCTACCTTAAGAGAGTCATAGTTACTCCCGCCGTTTACCCGCGCTTCGTTGAATCTCATCACCTTGACATTCAGAGCACTGGGCAGAAATCACATTGTGTTAACATATCACCTTCACAATGCTTTGTTTTAATTAAACAGTCGGATTCCTCCTGCCGCTCCAGTTCTGAGGTGGCCATCGCCGCAGGGCCGACCACCTTCGGTCATGGCGACAAAAACTCCCACTTCCGTGAAAATTAAGTCACACAATCCCTCCAGTGGAGACTTCTGCCTGGCCCTCAGAGCCAATCTTTCTCCCGAAGTTACAGATCTAATTTGCCGACTTCCCTTACCTACATTGTCCTATTGACTAGAGGCTGCTAACCTTGGAGACCTGCTGCGGTATAGGTACGAATACTCCTACATATTACATGCCGCAAGTTTCATGGATCGTAGTTGGTGCTCCAGACAACACATACAGTGTGCTGCTCTTCCATACATCACGCCTCTCTCGCCGTAATGGATCCAGGCGCACATGTATGTTAGACAGAAAAGACAACTCTCCCCAGGACCAACCCCGACATATTGCGGCATATTGTGTCACCACTATGTAGTAAGTACCTATGGAATATTAACCATATTCCCTTTCCCTCGTAAGGTTAGGATCGGGTGACTCATGATCCAGTGCGGTTCTCATGAAAACCTTCTCCACTTCAGTCTTCCAAGTTGGGCATTGGAATACTTGCTACTACCACCAAGATCTGCACTAATACCTGCTCCATAACTCTTCACAGAATTACTTCCATGCAGATACTACGCCCTCCTACACCAGAGGGCAGAGTATGGGGCACCCGCCTTTCGCGACTTCCATTTTCAGGGCTAGTCCATTCGGTAGGTGAGTTGTTACACACTCCTTAGCGGGTTCCGACTTCCATGGCCACCGTCCTACTGTCTAAATGGACTAACGCCTTTACTTGCAGACGGGTTCTGTCGCCTTAACTCCGCTTCAGGTTGGGCCCTCATCGCCAGTCCTGCTTACCAGGATTGGCCCACTAGGGACATTTATGTCATGTCACGTTCATTTATGAAACGTTACCTGCACCCATTTAAAGTTTGATAATAGGAGGAAGGAGTGACTCCTCCCGAACCTCTATTCATTGGCTTTACCGGATGCCACTAAAAGTCCCAGCTATCCTGAGGGAAACTTCGGAGGGAACCAGCTACTAGATGGTTCGATGAGTCTTTCGCCCCTATACTCAGGTCCACAGAGCGATTTGCACGTCAGCACCTACACGAACCTCCACCAGAGTTTCCCCTGGCTTCGTCCTGCCCAAGCATAGCTCACCATCTTTCGGGTCCCAGCCATTTCGCTTACTCCGCTTACGGGCCTCTACTGATGGTAGAGATCACTTTCAATTTCGCCTACACATTTTCATGCACAGACTCGCGATATAGCTAGACTCCTTTGTCCGTGTTTCAAGACGGGACGGTCCGTCCACTATATCCTTGCAATACTTCTTTTCAAAGCTTTGCTCAGATTTATTGTA
>CAMPDV010003536.1:25000-27500 GCA_946699065.1 Loxodes magnus | reverse complement strand
GAAGAATCAAAAAGCAACGTCGCTATGAACGCTTGGCTGCCACAAGCCAGTTATCCCTGTGGTAATTTTTCTGACACCTCTGGCTTAAAACTCGTAAAAGGCAAAGGATCGATAGGCCATGGTTTCCCAGTTCATCCTGACACTGAGAGGTTGAATGAAGCCAGCTTTTCCCCTTTTGGTCTGTGAGCGGTTTCTGTCCGCTCTGAGCTGGCCGTAGGACACCTGTGTTATCTTTTAACAGATGTGCCGCCCCAGCCAAACTCCCCACCTGGCGGTTTCTCCCACCCAGTTACATTGCTAGAAAGTTACTGCATGACAGGATAAGTAAAGCGACATTAAGAGTAGTGGTATTTCAAGATCGCGGCCTCCCACTTATTCTACGCCTCCTACGCCGCTCTACGCGCCAGACTAGAGTCAAACTCAACAGGGTCTTCTTTCCCCGCTGATCATGCCAAGCCCGTTCCCTTGGCTGTGGCTTCGCTAGGTAGTAGATAGGGACAGTAGGAATCTCGTTAATCCATTCATGCACGTCACTAATTAGATGACGAGGCATTTGGCTACCTTAAGAGAGTCATAGTTACTCCCGCCGTTTACCCGCGCTTCGTTGAATCTCATCACCTTGACATTCAGAGCACTGGGCAGAAATCACATTGTGTTAACATATCACCTTCACAATGCTTTGTTTTAATTAAACAGTCGGATTCCTCCTGCCGCTCCAGTTCTGAGGTGGCCATTCGCCGCAGGGCCGACCACCTTCGGTCATGGCGACAAAACTCCCACTTCCGTGAAAATTAAGTCACACAATCCCTCCAGTGGAGACTTCTGCCTGGCCCTCAGAGCCAATCTTTCTCCCGAAGTTACAGATCTAATTTGCCGACTTCCCTTACCTACATTGTCCTATTGACTAGAGGCTGCTAACCTTGGAGACCTGCTGCGGTATAGGTACGAATACTCCTACATATTACATGCCGCAAGTTTCATGGATCGTAGTTGGTGCTCCAGACAACACATACAGTGTGCTGCTCTTCCATACATCACGCCTCTCTCGCCGTAATGGATCCAGGCGCACATGTATGTTAGACAGAAAAGACAACTCTCCCCAGGACCAACCCCGACATATTGCGGCATATTGTGTCACCACTATGTAGTAAGTACCTATGGAATATTAACCATATTCCCTTTCCCTCGTAAGGTTAGGATCGGGTGACTCATGATCCAGTGCGGTTCTCATGAAAACCTTCTCCACTTCAGTCTTCCAAGTTGGCATTGGAATACTTGCTACTACTACACCAAGATCTGCACTAATACCTGCTCCATAACTCTTCACAGAATTACTTCCATGCAGATACTACGCCCTCCTACACCAGAGGGCAGAGTATGGGCACCCGCCTTTCGCGACTTCCATTTTCAGGGCTAGTCCATTCGGTAGGTGAGTTGTTACACACTCCTTAGCGGGTTCCGACTTCCATGGCCACCGTCCTACTGTCTAAATGGACTAACGCCTTTACTTGCAGACGGGTTCTGTCGCCTTAACTCCGCTTCAGGTTGGGCCCTCATCGCCAGTCCTGCTTACCAGGATTGGCCCACTAGGGACATTTATGTCATGTCACGTTCATTTATGAAACGTTACTGCACCCATTTAAAGTTTGATAATAGGAGGAAGGAGTGACTCCTCCCGAACCTCTATTCATTGGCTTTACCGGATGCCACTAAAAGTCCCAGCTATCCTGAGGGAAACTTCGGAGGGAACCAGCTACTAGATGGTTCGATGAGTCTTTCGCCCCTATACTCAGGTCCACAGAGCGATTTGCACGTCAGCACCTACACGAACCTCCACCAGAGTTTCCCCTGGCTTCGTCCTGCCCAAGCATAGCTCACCATCTTTCGGGTCCCAGCCATTTCGCTTACTCCGCTTACGGGCCTCTACTGATGGTAAAGATCACTTTCATTTCGCCTACACATTTACATGCACAGACTCGCGATATAGCTAGACTCCTTGGTCCGTGTTTCAAGACGGGACGGTCCGTCCACTATATCCTTGCAATACTTCTTTTCAAAGCTTTGCTCAGATTTATTGTAGACGCACAGCTTCCTCCCCAACTATTTCAGGTCTTTTAACTCTCTTTCCAAAGTGCTTTTCACCTTTCCCTCACGGTACTTGTGCACTATCGGGCTCTGGACGTATTTAGCCTTACGAGGAGTTTACCTCGCACTTTGGACAGCAATCCCAAGCTGTCCGACTCTTAGATAGTTTGGTTTTCAATCTAACTGAACCTCACGGGGTTATCACCCTCCATGACGTGTCATTCCTGACCACTTAGGTCCAATCAAACCTACACCATTCCTCCCTAGCTTACAATTCCGAAGATTTACAAGTGGGCTTTGGCCGCTTCACTCGCCGTTACTAAGGCCATCCTTGTTAGTTTCTTTTCCTCCGCTTACTGATATGCTTAAGTTCAGCGGGTTATCTTGCTCCCCTCAGATCACAAGTACATATACT
>CAMPDV010003536.1:20000-22500 GCA_946699065.1 Loxodes magnus | reverse complement strand
ACTGATTAGCACTTAAAAGTCATCTCTTCTTCATCATCATTAGATAGTCAAGCATCAATACCTTTTCAAGTTAGGTCTTTATCATCTTTTATTTCAAATTTTCAAAAATTTGAAATTTTGTACTTTAATGATCAAAGTAAGTTAAAGCAAGTAAAACCCCAGCAGAGATAGTAGAGAGAATCTCGATGTAATACCCTAGAAAGATGATACCAATAAAAGTAACTAAAGGTATGACTAAGTACAACAAGATATGACTAGTTACTATTAAGTACTACTCGGTAATACTAGGTACTAAGGGGTAATATTAGGTACATCTTCTCGTATAACTAGGTACTATTAGGTACAACAAGGTACTACTAGGTACGACAAGGTACGACTAGGTACGACTAGGTACGACTAGATACGACTAGGTACTTACTACTAGGTACTATTAGGTACTATTAGGTACTACTACTCGATACGACTAGGTTCTACTAGGTACTAATACTCGGTACAACTAGGTACTTATAGGTACTTCTTTTCGTTATAACTAGGTACTATTAGGTACTACTTCTCGTTATAACTAGGTACTAATAAGTACTATTTCAAGGTACGACTGGGTTCTACTAGGTACAACAAGGTACTACTAGGTACTACTAGGTACTACTAGGTACGACTAGGTACGACTAGACGACTATGTACGACTAGGTACTATTAGGTACTACTACTCGATACGACTAGGTTCTATTAGGTACTATTTCTCGTTATAACTAGGTACTATTAGGTACTAATAGCTACTATTCCTCGTTATAACTACGTACTTATGGTACTTTTAGGTACTAATACTCGGTACGAATAGGTACTAATAAGTACTATTTCTCGTTATAACTAGGTACTAATAGGTACAACTAGGTACGACTAGGTACAACTACTCGATACGACTAAGTTCTATTAGGTACTATTTCTCGTTATAACTAGGTACTATTAGGTACTAATAGCTACTATTCCTCGTTATAACTACGTACTTATGGTACTTTTAGGTACTAATACTCGGTACGAATAGGTACTAATAAGTACTATTTCTCGTTATAACTAGGTACTAATAGGTACAACTAGGTACGACTAGGTACAACTTCTCGGTACGACTAAGTTCTACTAGGTACTATTTCTCGTTATGACTAGGTACTTGTGGTACTTTTAGGTACTACTTCTCGTTACAAGTAGGTACTAAGAGATACTATTAGGTACAACTTCTCGTTATAACTAGGTACTATATGATACTTTTTCTCGTATAACTAGGTACTAATAGGTACTACTTCTCATTATAACTAGATACTATTTTGTACTATATTGTACTATTTTGTACTGATAGGTATTTAAGTGAGTAATGCCCCAGCAGAGAGATAAAGAAGAGATAGATCGAGTGACCATGGAAGAGTCTCAGCAGATCGTAAGGCAAGCTTACTCTCATGCGTACAACCCCAGGTCAATACTTAGTGGTCTACAAAGGATCTATCCTATCTACTTGTATGTGATGAGCCGTCCTTATTCTGTTAACAGACATGGGGAGGGCTTGGGGATATAAAAAGTATTGTTTTCATAAGTAGATAGAAGGCGTCGCTCCCAGATTAGATTCTGACTTAGAGGCGTTCAGTCATAATCTATGCAGATGGTAGCGTAGCCACACGGGCTGCTCAACCAATGGCGATACCAGAGATCTGGACCAACGGTTCCTCTCGTACTGAGTTGGACTACTGTGGCGACGCAGTGATCAGTAGGGTAAAACTAACCTGTCTCACGACGGTCTAAACCCAGCTCACGTTCCCTTTTGACGGGTGAACAATCCGACACTTGGTGAATTCTGCTTCACAATGATAGGAAGAGCCGACATCGAAGAATCAAAAAGCAACGTCGCTATGAACGCTTGGCTGCCACAAGCCAGTTATCCCTGTGGTAATTTTTCTGACACCTCTGGCTTAAAACTCGTAAAAGGCAAAGGATCGATAGGCCATGGTTTCCCAGTTCATCCTGACACTGAGAGGTTGAATGAAGCCAGCTTTTCCCCTTTTGGTCTGTGAGCGGTTTCTGTCCGCTCTGAGCTGGCCGTAGGACACCTGTGTTATCTTTTAACAGATGTGCCGCCCCAGCCAAACTCCCCACCTGGCGGTTTCTCCCACCCAGTTACATTGCTAGAAAGTTACTGCATGACAGGATAAGTAAAGCGACATTAAGAGTAGTGGTATTTCAAGATCGCGGCCTCCCACTTATTCTACGCCTCCTACGCCGCTCTACGCGCCAGACTAGAGTCAAACTCAACAGGGTCTTCTTTCCCCGCTGATCATGCCAAGCCCGTTCCCTTGGCTGTGGCTTCGCTAGGTAGTAGATAGGGACAGTAGGAATCTCGTTAATCCATTCATGCACGTCACTAATTAGATGACGAGGCATTTGGCTACCTTAAGAGAGTCATAGTTACTCCCGCCGTTTACCCGCGCTTCGTTGAATCTCATCACCTTGACATTCA
>CAMPDV010003536.1:12500-15000 GCA_946699065.1 Loxodes magnus | reverse complement strand
TCGTTATAACTAGGTACTATTAGGTACAACAAGGTACTACTAGGTACTAATAAGTACTATTTCAAGGTAAGACTGGGTTCTACTAGGTACTAATACTCGGTACAACTAGGTACTTATAGGTACTATTTCTCGTTATAACTAGGTACTTTTAGGTACTACTTCTCGTTATAACTAGGTACTAATAGGTACTATTTCTCGTTACAACTAGGTAATATTAGGTACAACAAGGTACTACTAGGTACTAATAAGTACTATTTCAAGGTACGACTGGGTTCTACTAGGTACTAATACTCGGTACAACTAGGTACTTATAGGTACTATTTCTCGTTATAAGTAGGTACTTTTAGGTACTACTTCTCGTTATAACTAGGTACTAATAGGTACTATTTCTCGTTACAACTAGGTACTATTAGGTACAACAAGGTACTACTAGGTACTACTAGGTACGACTAGGTACGACTAGGTACGACTAGGTACTATTAGGTACTACTACTCGATACGACTAGGTTCTACTAGGTACTATTTCTCGTTATAACTAGGTACTATTAGGTACAACAAGGTACTACTAGGTACTACTAGGTACGACTAGGTACGACTAGGTACGACTAGGTACTATTAGGTACTACTACTCGATACGACTAGGTTCTACTAGGTACTATTTCTCGTTATAACTAGGTACTATTAGGTACTACTTCTCGTTATAACTAGGTACTATTAGGTACTACTACTCGATACGACTAGGTTCTACTAGGTACTATTTCTCGTTATAACTAGGTACTATTAGGTACTACTACTCGATACGACTAGGTTCTACTAGGTACTATTTCTCGTTATAACTAGGTACTATTAGGTACTAATAGCTACTATTCCTCGTTATAACTACGTACTTATGGTACTATTAGGTACTACTACTCGGTACAAATAGGTACTAATAAGTACTATTTCTCGTTATAACTAGGTACTAATAGGTACGACTAGGTACTAATAGGTACAACTTCTCGGTACGAATAAGTTCTACTAGGTACTATTTCTCGTTATGACTAGGTACTTGTGGTACTTTTAGGTACTACTTCTCGTTACAAGTAGGTACTAAGAGATACTATTAGGTACAACTTCTCGTATAACTAGGTACTATATGGTACTTTTTCTCGTATAACTAGGTACTAATAGGTACTACTTCTTATTATAACTAGATACTATTTTGTAATATATTGTACTATTTTGTACTACTAGTTATTTAAGTGAGTAATGCCCCAGCAGAGAGATAAAGAAGAGATAGATCGAGTGACCATGGAAGAGTCTCAGCAGATCGTAAGGCAAGCTTACTCTCATGCGTACAACCCCAGGTCAATACTTAGTGGTCTACAAAGGATCTATCCTATCTACTTGTATGTGATGAGCCGTCCTTATTCTGTTAACAGACATGGGGAGGGCTTGGGGATATAAAAAGTATTGTTTTCATAAGTAGATAGAAGGCGTCGCTCCCAGATTAGATTCTGACTTAGAGGCGTTCAGTCATAATCTATGCAGATGGTAGCGTAGCCACACGGGCTGCTCAACCAATGGCGATACCAGAGATCTGGACCAACGGTTCCTCTCGTACTGAGTTGGACTACTGTGGCGACGCAGTGATCAGTAGGGTAAAACTAACCTGTCTCACGACGGTCTAAACCCAGCTCACGTTCCCTTTTGACGGGTGAACAATCCGACACTTGGTGAATTCTGCTTCACAATGATAGGAAGAGCCGACATCGAAGAATCAAAAAGCAACGTCGCTATGAACGCTTGGCTGCCACAAGCCAGTTATCCCTGTGGTAATTTTTCTGACACCTCTGGCTTAAAACTCGTAAAAGGCAAAGGATCGATAGGCCATGGTTTCCCAGTTCATCCTGACACTGAGAGGTTGAATGAAGCCAGCTTTTCCCCTTTTGGTCTGTGAGCGGTTTCTGTCCGCTCTGAGCTGGCCGTAGGACACCTGTGTTATCTTTTAACAGATGTGCCGCCCCAGCCAAACTCCCCACCTGGCGGTTTCTCCCACCCAGTTACATTGCTAGAAAGTTACTGCATGACAGGATAAGTAAAGCGACATTAAGAGTAGTGGTATTTCAAGATCGCGGCCTCCCACTTATTCTACGCCTCCTACGCCGCTCTACGCGCCAGACTAGAGTCAAACTCAACAGGGTCTTCTTTCCCCGCTGATCATGCCAAGCCCGTTCCCTTGGCTGTGGCTTCGCTAGGTAGTAGATAGGGACAGTAGGAATCTCGTTAATCCATTCATGCACGTCACTAATTAGATGACGAGGCATTTGGCTACCTTAAGAGAGTCATAGTTACTCCCGCCGTTTACCCGCGCTTCGTTGAATCTCATCACCTTGACATTCAGAGCACTGGGCAGAAATCACATTGTGTTAACATATCACCTTCACAATGCTTTGTTTTAATTAAACAGTCGGATTCCTCCTGCCGCTCCAGTTCTGAGGTGGCCATTCGCCGCAGGGCC
>CAMPDV010003536.1:5000-7500 GCA_946699065.1 Loxodes magnus | reverse complement strand
ATAGGTACTATTTCTCGTTATAACTAGGTACTTTTAGGTACTACTTCTCGTTATAACTAGGTACTAATAGGTACTATTTCTCGTTACAACTAGGTAATATTAGGTACAACAAGGTACTACTAGGTACTAATAAGTACTATTTCAAGGTACGACTGGGTTCTACTAGGTACTAATACTCGGTACAACTAGGTACTTATAGGTACTATTTCTCGTTATAAGTAGGTACTTTTAGGTACTACTTCTCGTTATAACTAGGTACTAATAGGTACTATTTCTCGTTACAACTAGGTACTATTAGGTACAACAAGGTACTACTAGGTACTACTAGGTACGACTAGGTACGACTAGGTACGACTAGGTACTATTAGGTACTACTACTCGATACGACTAGGTTCTACTAGGTACTATTTCTCGTTATAACTAGGTACTATTAGGTACAACAAGGTACTACTAGGTACGACTAGGTACGACTAGGTACGACTAGGTACGACTAGGTACTATTAGGTACTACTACTCGATACGACTAGGTTCTACTAGGTACTATTTCTCGTTATAACTAGGTACTATTAGGTACTACTTCTCGTTATAACTAGGTACTATTAGGTACAACAAGGTACTACTAGGTACGACTAGGTACGACTAGGTACGACTAGGTACGACTAGGTACTATTAGGTACTACTACTCGATACGACTAGGTTCTACTAGGTACTATTTCTCGTTATAACTAGGTACTATTAGGTACTAATAGCTACTATTCCTCGTTATAACTACGTACTTATGGTACTATTAGGTACTACTACTCGGTACAAATAGGTACTAATAAGTACTATTTCTCGTTATAACTAGGTACTAATAGGTACAACTAGGTACGACTAGGTACAACTTCTCGGTACGAATAAGTTCTACTAGGTACTATTTCTCGTTATGACTAGGTACTTGTGGTACTTTTAGGTACTACTTCTCGTTACAAGTAGGTACTAAGAGATACTATTAGGTACAACTTCTCGTATAACTAGGTACTATATGGTACTTTTTCTCGTATAACTAGGTACTAATAGGTACTACTTCTCATTATAACTAGATACTATTTTGTAATATATTGTACTATTTTGTACTACTAGTTATTTAAGTGAGTAATGCCCCAGCAGAGAGATAAAGAAGAGATAGATCGAGTGACCATGGAAGAGTCTCAGCAGATCGTAAGGCAAGCTTACTCTCATGCGTACAACCCCAGGTCAATACTTAGTGGTCTACAAAGGATCTATCCTATCTACTTGTATGTGATGAGCCGTCCTTATTCTGTTAACAGACATGGGGAGGGCTTGGGGATATAAAAAGTATTGTTTTCATAAGTAGATAGAAGGCGTCGCTCCCAGATTAGATTCTGACTTAGAGGCGTTCAGTCATAATCTATGCAGATGGTAGCGTAGCCACACGGGCTGCTCAACCAATGGCGATACCAGAGATCTGGACCAACGGTTCCTCTCGTACTGAGTTGGACTACTGTGGCGACGCAGTGATCAGTAGGGTAAAACTAACCTGTCTCACGACGGTCTAAACCCAGCTCACGTTCCCTTTTGACGGGTGAACAATCCGACACTTGGTGAATTCTGCTTCACAATGATAGGAAGAGCCGACATCGAAGAATCAAAAAGCAACGTCGCTATGAACGCTTGGCTGCCACAAGCCAGTTATCCCTGTGGTAATTTTTCTGACACCTCTGGCTTAAAACTCGTAAAAGGCAAAGGATCGATAGGCCATGGTTTCCCAGTTCATCCTGACACTGAGAGGTTGAATGAAGCCAGCTTTTCCCCTTTTGGTCTGTGAGCGGTTTCTGTCCGCTCTGAGCTGGCCGTAGGACACCTGTGTTATCTTTTAACAGATGTGCCGCCCCAGCCAAACTCCCCACTGGCGGTTTCTCCCACCCAGTTACATTGCTAGAAAGTTACTGCATGACAGGATAAGTAAAGCGACATTAAGAGTAGTGGTATTTCAAGATCGCGGCCTCCCACTTATTCTACGCCTCCTACGCCGCTCTACGCGCCAGACTAGAGTCAAACTCAACAGGGTCTTCTTTCCCCGCTGATCATGCCAAGCCCGTTCCCTTGGCTGTGGCTTCGCTAGGTAGTAGATAGGGACAGTAGGAATCTCGTTAATCCATTCATGCACGTCACTAATTAGATGACGAGGCATTTGGCTACCTTAAGAGAGTCATAGTTACTCCCGCCGTTTACCCGCGCTTCGTTGAATCTCATCACCTTGACATTCAGAGCACTGGGCAGAAATCACATTGTGTTAACATATCACCTTCACAATGCTTTGTTTTAATTAAACAGTCGGATTCCTCCTGCCGCTCCAGTTCTGAGGTGGCCATTCGCCGCAGGGCCGACCACCTTCGGTCATGGCGACAAAACTCCCACTTCCGTGAAAATTAAGTCACACAATCCCTCCAGTGGAGACTTCTGCCTGGCCCTCAGAGCCAATCTTTCTCCCGAAGTT
>CAMPDV010003535.1:0-48548 GCA_946699065.1 Loxodes magnus | reverse complement strand
GTGTAAAAAGTATGAAGGTGTATTTTTAGGAATGTAATATTGAATCAAATTTTTGGAAATTTGAAATAAAAGAGGTATAGAGTTAAAAGAGATAAGGTAAAGAGATGTGAAATCATGAGAAGGGAAGAAGTAAGGTATATTTTAAGTGCTAAAGAGTGGTAGAAAGAAAAAGGTGAAAGAAGTAAAAGGAAAGAAAAAGGAGTTGGAAAGAAGGATTTTTGAACTTAGTGTATTAAGAGGAGTATATTTGGGTATTTAGTGTATGTGTAAAAAGTATGAAGGTGTATTTTTAGGAATGTAATATTGAATCAAATTTTTGGAAATTTGAAATAAAAGAGGTATAGAGTTAAAAGAGATAAGGTAAAGAGATGTGAAATCATGAGAAGGGAAGAAGTAAGGTATATTTTAAGTGCTAAAGAGTGGTAGAAAGAAAAAGGTGAAAGAAGTAAAAGGAAAGAAAAAGGAGTTGGAAAGAAGGATTTTTGAACTTAGTGTATTAAGAGGAGTATATTTGGGTATTTAGTGTATGTGTAAAAAGTATGAAGGTGTATTTTTAGGAATGTAATATTGAATCAAATTTTTGGAAATTTGAAATAAAAGAGGTATAGAGTTAAAAGAGATAAGGTAAAGAGATGTGAAATCATGAGAAGGGAAGAAGTAAGGTATATTTTAAGTGCTAAAGAGTGGTAGAAAGAAAAAGGTGAAAGAAGTAAAAGGAAAGAAAAAGGAGTTGGAAAGAAGGATTTTTGAACTTAGTGTATTAAGAGGAGTATATTTGGGTATTTAGTGTATGTGTAAAAAGTATGAAGGTGTATTTTTAGGAATGTAATATTGAATCAAATTTTTGGAAATTTGAAATAAAAGAGGTATAGAGTTAAAAGAGATAAGGTAAAGAGATGTGAAATCATGAGAAGGGAAGAAGTAAGGTATATTTTAAGTGCTAAAGAGTGGTAGAAAGAAAAAGGTGAAAGAAGTAAAAGGAAAGAAAAAGGAGTTGGAAAGAAGGATTTTTGAACTTAGTGTATTAAGAGGAGTATATTTGGGTATTTAGTGTATGTGTAAAAAGTATGAAGGTGTATTTTTAGGAATGTAATATTGAATCAAATTTTTGGAAATTTGAAATAAAAGAGGTATAGAGTTAAAAGAGATAAGGTAAAGAGATGTGAAATCATGAGAAGGGAAGAAGTAAGGTATATTTTAAGTGCTAAAGAGTGGTAGAAAGAAAAAGGTGAAAGAAGTAAAAGGAAAGAAAAAGGAGTTGGAAAGAAGGATTTTTGAACTTAGTGTATTAAGAGGAGTATATTTGGGTATTTAGTGTATGTGTAAAAAGTATGAAGGTGTATTTTTAGGAATGTAATATTGAATCAAATTTTTGGAAATTTGAAATAAAAGAGGTATAGAGTTAAAAGAGATAAGGTAAAGAGATGTGAAATCATGAGAAGGGAAGAAGTAAGGTATATTTTAAGTGCTAAAGAGTGGTAGAAAGAAAAAGGTGAAAGAAGTAAAAGGAAAGAAAAAGGAGTTGGAAAGAAGGATTTTTGAACTTAGTGTATTAAGAGGAGTATATTTGGGTATTTAGTGTATGTGTAAAAAGTATGAAGGTGTATTTTTAGGAATGTAATATTGAATCAAATTTTTGGAAATTTGAAATAAAAGAGGTATAGAGTTAAAAGAGATAAGGTAAAGAGATGTGAAATCATGAGAAGGGAAGAAGTAAGGTATATTTTAAGTGCTAAAGAGTGGTAGAAAGAAAAAGGTGAAAGAAGTAAAAGGAAAGAAAAAGGAGTTGGAAAGAAGGATTTTTGAACTTAGTGTATTAAGAGGAGTATATTTGGGTATTTAGTGTATGTGTAAAAAGTATGAAGGTGTATTTTTAGGAATGTAATATTGAATCAAATTTTTGGAAATTTGAAATAAAAGAGGTATAGAGTTAAAAGAGATAAGGTAAAGAGATGTGAAATCATGAGAAGGGAAGAAGTAAGGTATATTTTAAGTGCTAAAGAGTGGTAGAAAGAAAAAGGTGAAAGAAGTAAAAGGAAAGAAAAAGGAGTTGGAAAGAAGGATTTTTGAACTTAGTGTATTAAGAGGAGTATATTTGGGTATTTAGTGTATGTGTAAAAAGTATGAAGGTGTATTTTTAGGAATGTAATATTGAATCAAATTTTTGGAAATTTGAAATAAAAGAGGTATAGAGTTAAAAGAGATAAGGTAAAGAGATGTGAAATCATGAGAAGGGAAGAAGTAAGGTATATTTTAAGTGCTAAAGAGTGGTAGAAAGAAAAAGGTGAAAGAAGTAAAAGGAAAGAAAAAGGAGTTGGAAAGAAGGATTTTTGAACTTAGTGTATTAAGAGGAGTATATTTGGGTATTTAGTGTATGTGTAAAAAGTATGAAGGTGTATTTTTAGGAATGTAATATTGAATCAAATTTTTGGAAATTTGAAATAAAAGAGGTATAGAGTTAAAAGAGATAAGGTAAAGAGATGTGAAATCATGAGAAGGGAAGAAGTAAGGTATATTTTAAGTGCTAAAGAGTGGTAGAAAGAAAAAGGTGAAAGAAGTAAAAGGAAAGAAAAAGGAGTTGGAAAGAAGGATTTTTGAACTTAGTGTATTAAGAGGAGTATATTTGGGTATTTAGTGTATGTGTAAAAAGTATGAAGGTGTATTTTTAGGAATGTAATATTGAATCAAATTTTTGGAAATTTGAAATAAAAGAGGTATAGAGTTAAAAGAGATAAGGTAAAGAGATGTGAAATCATGAGAAGGGAAGAAGTAAGGTATATTTTAAGTGCTAAAGAGTGGTAGAAAGAAAAAGGTGAAAGAAGTAAAAGGAAAGAAAAAGGAGTTGGAAAGAAGGATTTTTGAACTTAGTGTATTAAGAGGAGTATATTTGGGTATTTAGTGTATGTGTAAAAAGTATGAAGGTGTATTTTTAGGAATGTAATATTGAATCAAATTTTTGGAAATTTGAAATAAAAGAGGTATAGAGTTAAAAGAGATAAGGTAAAGAGATGTGAAATCATGAGAAGGGAAGAAGTAAGGTATATTTTAAGTGCTAAAGAGTGGTAGAAAGAAAAAGGTGAAAGAAGTAAAAGGAAAGAAAAAGGAGTTGGAAAGAAGGATTTTTGAACTTAGTGTATTAAGAGGAGTATATTTGGGTATTTAGTGTATGTGTAAAAAGTATGAAGGTGTATTTTTAGGAATGTAATATTGAATCAAATTTTTGGAAATTTGAAATAAAAGAGGTATAGAGTTAAAAGAGATAAGGTAAAGAGATGTGAAATCATGAGAAGGGAAGAAGTAAGGTATATTTTAAGTGCTAAAGAGTGGTAGAAAGAAAAAGGTGAAAGAAGTAAAAGGAAAGAAAAAGGAGTTGGAAAGAAGGATTTTTGAACTTAGTGTATTAAGAGGAGTATATTTGGGTATTTAGTGTATGTGTAAAAAGTATGAAGGTGTATTTTTAGGAATGTAATATTGAATCAAATTTTTGGAAATTTGAAATAAAAGAGGTATAGAGTTAAAAGAGATAAGGTAAAGAGATGTGAAATCATGAGAAGGGAAGAAGTAAGGTATATTTTAAGTGCTAAAGAGTGGTAGAAAGAAAAAGGTGAAAGAAGTAAAAGGAAAGAAAAAGGAGTTGGAAAGAAGGATTTTTGAACTTAGTGTATTAAGAGGAGTATATTTGGGTATTTAGTGTATGTGTAAAAAGTATGAAGGTGTATTTTTAGGAATGTAATATTGAATCAAATTTTTGGAAATTTGAAATAAAAGAGGTATAGAGTTAAAAGAGATAAGGTAAAGAGATGTGAAATCATGAGAAGGGAAGAAGTAAGGTATATTTTAAGTGCTAAAGAGTGGTAGAAAGAAAAAGGTGAAAGAAGTAAAAGGAAAGAAAAAGGAGTTGGAAAGAAGGATTTTTGAACTTAGTGTATTAAGAGGAGTATATTTGGGTATTTAGTGTATGTGTAAAAAGTATGAAGGTGTATTTTTAGGAATGTAATATTGAATCAAATTTTTGGAAATTTGAAATAAAAGAGGTATAGAGTTAAAAGAGATAAGGTAAAGAGATGTGAAATCATGAGAAGGGAAGAAGTAAGGTATATTTTAAGTGCTAAAGAGTGGTAGAAAGAAAAAGGTGAAAGAAGTAAAAGGAAAGAAAAAGGAGTTGGAAAGAAGGATTTTTGAACTTAGTGTATTAAGAGGAGTATATTTGGGTATTTAGTGTATGTGTAAAAAGTATGAAGGTGTATTTTTAGTTTTAAATGTAATCATTTCTGTGTATTGATGTCAATAGGATTAAAGTTTTTTATATTAACGTGTTATATTTAATTTTTTTTATTTCTTCTTTAGTAGGCTTTTTTTCTTGAATGAAATAATAAAAATATATTTGAATGTTTTTTTTACTTTAAAATATATTATAAAGTATTTTCGCAAGAATTTTATAATTTTAAAAGAAATAAAAAATTTTTAATGTATAAAAATACAAAAAAGTTTAATTTATTTTTGTTAAAAATTGATAATATTATTTTATATTTATCAAGAAAAAAATCATAAATAGTATTAGAAATTTTTTCTCATAAAAGTTAAAAAAATATGATATAAAATTTTTTTATTTTTTTTAATATCATTTACAAAGAAATAAGAGTTGAATTAAGATTTTTCATTAGTTTTAATTTCTTAATTAAATTTAAGTATCTTGATAAAATATTTACAACTTATAGATAATGAGCTAAATTATTTTATTTTTATTCTGTATGTTATTTATTCTCTATAAGTTATAAAAGCATTTTTGATTTATATAATATAACTTAAACATATTTTTATTTCTTCAAATGAATAAGAAATTTCTTATGAATTTTTATTAAGATATAGAGTTACAAATCGATTTAGTATATATTTTATAATAATAGTTTGTATTTAAAATTAAATATTTCAAGTACAATGGAAAAATTAACAATTAATAAATATGCCACTCTTTAATTTATTTTAGCTTGCCTTATATAATTATAATTTTTAATGAATTGTTCCCAGTTATTTCTATATACTATATTTATTTTCTATTTATTTTTAGTTTCTTTAATATTTTTTTAAAATTATATCTAAAAAAAGAATGTTGAAAATCTTTATGCTATGTATAAATACATATAAAAAAGTAAGACATTTGTAATAATTTTTCTATCAATGATTTATTAATAATTAAAATTTATTGCAAACAACTCTATTTAATTTAAAAAATGTAAATATTATTCTTTTATCAAATAAATTTAAGTAAGAAGATTAATATTTATTTAACTTAAGTTAGAAGGTATATTAAAATATTGTGAATAAATAGAATGAAATAATTAAAAACAATTGAGTAAAGTTTAAACAGAATTTAAATTAAATATTTAAAAAATGTAAAAGTATTAAGTTTGAATAGTTATTATAACAATAACAGATTTAGTTCCTTATTTTATATTTCTTTCTAAATCAACTAATATACTTTTCTTTTTTATATAAATCAAAAATTATAAAATTAGAAGAAATTCTTATATGAATATTAAAATATATTAATAAAACTTTTGAAGGGCTATGAGAAAATATTCTTCATGATATAAAATGCATATTTTAACAAATATAATCTTTCAATTTCTTGAGCTCAAACCCTATTTATTACTCATATTTAAAGAAAGGTATAAGGTTTGTCTGTTATATTTAAAAAATAACTAAAGTTTAAGCTTAACTAATATTTTTGTGATATAACCTATAGTCTCAAATAATATTCTAATGTATATTAATTAAATGCTTGAAGATTATATTATTTTAATACTCCAACATTTAAAAAATCAGAAATTGTATGATTGTTTTATTATCTTTTAAAGACTTATACAAAGAATATTTTAATTTACGACTTAATTTTATTTATGAAATATGAATGGTATTACCAAACTAAATATTTATTTCATAGTAATAAATAGAATTTGCATCATAATACAAACTTTTTTAACTTAAGAAAGTAAAAGCTTTTAAATTTAATAATGAAATGGTATTAAATTAAATTTTATTTGTACTATTTAGCATTTTGAGATTATAATAATTACATTTATTTAATTTCTTCTTTAAATCACACAAAATCCTTTTCTAAAATTTATTATAATGCATGGAATAAAATTTCCAGTATACTTATATCATAAAATATTAGTTTAAAGATGAAAATGAAATAATTTATTTTTTAGATAATTGAGATTTATATTATTAACTTTATAATTTATTTTACTAATTACTAAATCTCTTTAAAATGTTTTCAAATTTGTTAGATTGAATATGTTCATTTGCCTTTTTTATAGTTATAATTAAAATTTTTGAATGAAGATTTACTAGAATATTTAAAAAAAATAATTAGATTTTAGTATTAAAATAATAGTAATTCCTATTTCAATTAGATATTATTTAATTAGTTACTGAATTTTAAGTTTTTATTTAATTAATATTTTCCAAAATGTATATTTTGAAGCTAATTTACTGAATACTTTAAATTCAATTGAAACAAAAAATTTTTCATACTAAATTTTCTTGTTGTTTGCACATCATACTCACACAATCGACATAGTCTGAAACTACTTCTTTCTTTATTTCAACAGTCTTATGACTAATTATGAATTTAGCTTCTCCCATTGTCCTGATATTATTTATATTTATACTTTAACATTTTGTAAGAATAAGGCTTTAACTCTTTCTTTAGTTTGATCCAATATCTACGACTTGAATGATAATACTTCTATGATATTTTAACAAAAAGCATTGCTTAATTTCTATTCCATTCATCGGCTAATAATGGTTTAAGTACATATAATCATCTTCGCTTTATTTGTTTTTCTATCTTTATAATTTCTCCTTAGTGTATATTCTTATTGAGATGTCTAGCTATTTTAGTCTATCTATAATAGAAGTTGCGAAGTTTCATTTTGTCAATGACAAACTAATCTTCTTCATACGACCATTAATCTACAAGCTGTTTTAAGTTTTTAATATTCTAATTTTAGATGATTTAAATTAAATTAAATAATTAATTTAAACTAAAGTTTTAAATTAAATAAAACTAAATTAAATAGTTATACTTTAAATGTATAAGCATTTCAACTATTCTTATAAAGATAAAAACTAACTACCAAAATTTATCTATTTATAGTTTAAGCTAAAGTAATTAGATATTCCTCATAAACTTAGTTATCTTTATTAGTTATTTTATCTTAACTTTATATTAATTTAAGATACCAATCATTTAATACTCTTATAATATCACTAATTGAATTATCTTAATCAACTTATTTTTTAATTTTCTAATTAATATTCCTTCTATCATCCTAAAATAATAATTAATATTCTTTAATCTAATAAATTTTAAAGTTTTTATTTATGCATAAATAATAAAAAGTAAATGTTTAAATAGAATATTAGCTTATATATTCACTAGTTTATTCTAAATATTTTATTAACTAAATTCTAAGATTTAATTATTATACTTATACCTTTTTTATACCTTTATTAAATTAATTATATTATATTGCTAATATAGTTATTTAAATAGACTTTTTAAATTATTTATCTATTTTATTACATTTTATTTAAAGTTAAGAAATTTAATAAAATCTATTTTCATTTAAATAGTAAAATAAATTAAGATTATAGAATAAAGTTAAAAACAATGAGAGTTGCATTATAGAAATATATTTTTTTACTTTTCTCAAGTAAAATAAAAGTTTCTTTATTTTAAATTTTTTAAAATAAATAAAATTATAAAATAAATTTATTTATAAGCATCTATAATCTTAATAACTGCTATTAATTTTATATTTTTAAGATTTTATTTTAATTTTTTAATTAGCAAGTATTAAGTTATGAGATAAGGATTATCTTATTAAATTAATATTAATAAAAATTTTTAATGAAGAACTGGAAATGCTTAAAAATAATTAAATAAATATAATAATTTAATTTTAAGAGTTAACTTAGTCTTTGTATATTAGTTTATTTTTAAAATTAATTTTTATTTTTTAAACCTTTAAATAAAATATTGACTTGAGCAATAATAATATATAAATTTAAGTTTTCCTTTTTTAGATATTTCAACCCCATCCGGAAGGCAGCAGTTCATACTCCCTGCTGTTAAATAGAACTGTTTGGCAGCGAAAATTTTAGCGAGATTAGAACTCGGAATTTTCCATGTTAATCTTCCTCTCCTTTCCTGCTCTTGTCTTATCGCATCTTTCTTGAATTTATAAATTTATCCACTTGAACTGCAATACATTCGATTTAATCTTGCTTCTTCTTGATTCTTTCTTCGTTTTTCTTGGATCCAATAGTTCAGTTTTTTCTGCTAGAATTTCTTAAATTTCCGATATAAATGTCACAAACTTCCACAAAAAAAGTAATTTTTTGTTAATCTTTATTTACCTCTATTTTCTTTAAGGCTTTCTGATAATTTCTTCCTCAATCAGCATTGGATCACTTTTATGCTTTCTTATCTCCATTTGAAGTTGTAATTTTGCTAGCTTTATTCTATTTTCTCTATTATTATATTATTAAAATAGTTAAATTTGACAAAATTTGAGGATTTTCACCTCTTCATGCCGGTCCCAGATTGCTCCTGGATTAAAAAAAGGTCTATAAATCTCTACTCTTCTCCCACCCACTTTTTCTTTTTGTCTCTAACTATGTCTTCCGTTAAGCAAAGGTTTCTTCCTATAAATATTTCCAAGCTAGTTCATGAATAGTCTCTCTCTAATTTTCCTTTGTTACAGTTGTCTCTTTTTCTTTTGCTACGCTTGCTATTGCCTTTATTTTCTCCAATATTGGTTCTTAAAGTTTAAGAATTACTCACATATTCTTCATAAGTGTTTCTCTGAATTACAATAGTAGCACTTTTTAATTACTTTGATTGGCTTAGCCTTCTTCTTCATGTCAATTACCTCTATCAGCATTGGATCGCCTCTTTGCTCATTAAGTTTCATTTGCTGTTGCAGCTTCTCTTCTATTTCTCCAAGTTTGCTGCCCAACTCCGTCTGCTTCTATTGCTAATTTTAGGATTAGCAGTTCTGACTCTGTGATATATTCCAAAATGTACTTAATTCCCTTTCTTAGGACATAAGTCTTGACTCGATTTCCTCTTGCTTGTTCAGATTCTCCATTAGCCTGTCGTTGTCCTTCTTTAGTCTCTTGACCTCTTCCTGGAGGTTTAGTACAACTTGGATGAGCTGTTCCATGTTCATCTGGCAAGAAGGATTAAATTCCGACACCTCCTAGTGTAAAGCAGACTTTGTCTGCTTTCTAGGCTTCTCTAGTGAAGTCGGTGTTTCAGTATGCTTGCTTTTCTGAGCCTTCTTCTATTCTTCTTGTTAAATTCCAGGTTGTTAATATTAAGAAAAAGGTTAAAGTTGTGAGGAAGACGACTACCAAGAAGTGGTTTCCTGCTTCCTCTCTTCCTTTCTGGCTTAGGAAGAGGTGGTATAGAAGTCTTTCTTGAAACCTTCCACTGTTTTTTTATAATTATATTTTATTTTCTCTATTCTATTTCCAATTTCTGTCTGCTTCTATTGCTAGCTTTAAGATTGGCTATTTTGATCTTATGAAATACTTCAGAAAGCATTTAAATCTCTTTCCTGGGACATGAGTCTTGATTTTATTTCCTCTTGCTTGTTCAGATTCTCCATTAGTTTGTCATTGTTTCTTTTTAGCTACCTGACCTCTTCCTGGAGATTCAGTACTACTTTGATGAGCTATTCAATACTCATCTGGCTAGAAGAATTAAACTCTGGGACTCCTAGTGAAGAGCAAACTTCATCTGCTTCTTTGGTTTCTCTTATGAGGTCGAAGTTGTTGTATGTGCTGTCTTCTGAGCTTGTTTCTGTTCTCCAAGTTATTAAGTTTAAGAAAAAAGTTAGGGCTAAGGGAAAGAAGACTATATAATATTGGAATCAGGTTTCCTCTTAAACTTTTTGGAGGTGGTATAGAAACCTCTTTTGAATTCTTCCATTTTTTATTTTATTACATTGACGTGAATATATAATGCCAAAATATTTTTTTAATGAAAATGCTAAGCTAATATAATTTTTATTTTTCAAAAATGCTTATTATTCAAGTAGATTATAAGTTTTAATAATAAATTATAAGATGATGCATATATAGCACTTAAGGTACAATTTGCAATAAAATTGTTTCTCTTTTTTAATTAATAAAATGCTTATTTTTATTCTTAAAAAAATTATAAAAACTTACAATATGAAATAACCTAAATTTAGCATTTTATTACTAAGAACAATATTTAATAGTATAAAGTAATTTTAACTATTTATTTGTTTACTTTATATTATTATTTCATTATAGCATAAATTTTGAGCACATACTTTAAAATTAATTGTTTTTACCAGCAATATAAAATTTTAATAATGTAAAAGTGAAAAATTTTTAAATATAAATAAAAAATCATAAAGCTTCACAAATCTTTAAAATTTTTTATTTATAACTAGATCCAACTTTAGTTCTTTTATAAACTCTTAAGAATTAATTTAATTATAAAATTATTTATAATTATATTAATTTATTTTCTAAATAAATTAATTTTTTAAATAAATCAAAATCTTAAATTTAAACTAAAATTAGTCGATCCCAATTAGATAAATTAAGAAAAGCTTAGAATCACAAATTATATTGTCTTTATATAAAATAAATTACTCAAACTCTCTTTTTTTATTTATTTCTAATTAAAGGCTTTTAAGAGCGAATTTTAGCTTATTTTTTATATTTTTATTTAGATAAAGAAATTATTAAAATTTAGAATATCTAAGTTTTTAATAATAATAATAATAATAATAATATACTTAAAGTTAGTAGAGTTTTGCATTCTCTGGAATTGCAACCAGTTCCTGCGGACAGCTTTTTTAACGTGGGTGTGATCCACGACCTTTTTATTAAGTGGAAGGTTACCACTGTAACCGTTCAAGTGGTCTTGCAAAAAGCTTTTATTTGTAGATCCCTGTTGGAGTTATTCATAGTTTATTGAGTTGTCTCCATGTTCTTTTCTGCTCTTATTCGTTTATTTTCTTTCACTATCAACAGTTTTTTAAAATATGTTGATTTGATTTGCAACATCAACAAAGTTTGTATTATTGTCTTTATTTCGTTCTTTTTTATGATAATTTATTTTCTATATTTTCTAATCTTTTAATGAAACTTGTAGCAATCATTTCTTTTTCTGGATTCAATTCTGTTTTTAATTCTATTGGTATTTTTTCTATTTCCATTTTTGTGTCGTATTTAAAATTTTATTATGATTAAGTTCAGAGTTATTCTTCCGTTATTAATTTGCTACAAATAAGTTATCTAAGTTTTTAATTAATATAAATAAAATAATAAACTATAATAATATTCTTAAATTTTCATTTATAATTTCCTGCTTATATTAAAACTAATAAAAATAAGCAAAACATCCGTTTATTCATATATGTAAAATAAAAAATTTACAGATAAAAGGAAATTAACATACAGAATGATAAATGAAATAAACTACACCAAAGATCCTGTTACAGACTAAATTTTATATACCTTAAAGCCTTTTATTATAATTGGAGGAATAATTAGGATACAATATAAAAGGAATTAAAATAATAGATAGATTTACTTATTCTTTTATTTAGATGGCAGATTGCTTTCATTGTTGAGAATCGATTTAGAAAATTTATCAAGTGAGATAGAAATCTACTATGTTTTAATAGTGTCTAATAAATGTTTAATAAAACATAAAATTTATTTTAAATATACACTTCTTTCTTTAAATTATCTAAAATTAGAGTAAAACATAATTAAAACGTAAATTTCATAATAAAATTCTATCTATAGTTATTTTAAAATTTTATAAAATAGACGAGAAGTTAGAGACTATAATGACTATAAATTAAAAATATTAAAAATAAGAGATAAAATAATAACTAACAAAAACTAAAGAAAATAATAAATATTATAAAAGAAAAATAATATAAAGTAATGCATATCTATTCATTGTTAATTATATACATTTTAAGAGTTTTTATTTATTTAGTTAAAAATTATAAAAAATATAGGTGAAATTAAATAAAAATTATGAAAAATGTATTTTTTAGTTTGGTAGCATGTAATAAATTAAGGATTATAGCTAAGAATAAAAATCTAAAATTTTAGGTTATATCATATCAATTTTTAATGTACCTCTGAGATTTATTTTAATAATTATCTTTTAAATAAATCAACTCAAATAGTAAAACTTAAATTATATTAATAAAGCATTTGCATATAAAGAAAATAAGTTGTATGGCTTTATCTTTAATAGATTAAGTAAAGCTTTTACATAATTTAAAATTTAGAGTTTGTTAATTAAGAAATGTGTGTATTTATAATTAATATAAACTCCTTATCCAATAAATTAGTATTATTATTATTTAAGTCATGATAGATTAATTGAAAAAATTAAAGTGCAAATTATAAAGCTAAATTTTATGAAAAAATTTGTATTTTTCTCAAATTAATAGAAAAAATAATTTCTAAATAAATTTACAATCCAATCTTTAATACAAAGGTTAATGAAGGAGATATGCAGTTTATAATATTTTTTAAACAATTTAAAGCATAAATTAATTTTAATCAGCAGAATTTAAATAGCTCTTAATTTTTTAAACAAGAAACAAATCCTCAAGTTTAGAGAATTTAGATTGAAAGAAAAATAGTTAAGCATTAAAAATAGGGAATGATAAAATTTAATAAAGTTGAAACATTTCTTTTTTATGCTAAATAAAAAAATTATGCGAATTAAAATTAAAAAATAATAATTTTAGAAGTTATACAATCTCTATAAATTTTAAAATGATCTTCATAATAAAAAATTAAGTTATATGAAAAAAAATTATACAAAAAGGACTATATAGAAGAAAAATTTAGAAGAGATAGTCGACCAAGATATAAATTCTTAGCAATCAGGAGAACTACTTAAATAAAAAATTTAATTGATCTCTGCATTAATTTAAAATGATGATCACATTTAAAAAGTTTTGGAGCTTTATTAATTGTATAATAATTTCTAGATAAATGAGACAATTAAAATATTTTAAAGTTAATACCTTTAAGACAATTAAATAGAATAAGCTAGCTGAATTTAAATTTTAGTAAAAATAGGTACTACCAAATCCTTTAATTAAATTCATCAATTGATATAATAAAATTTATCAAATAAAAATATCTAAAAATTTTAAAAGAGTATTTTTATCTAAAACTTAGTTACACATTTAAAAGAAATTTCTCAATTTAAGTTTATAAAAGAATATAGGAATTAATGCTCATATAATTCAGGTAAATAATTAAAAGCAGAATAAGATAATGCTCTTCTGATTTCTTACAATTTTCATAGAAAAAATAGAAAAAATAAAAGATAATTCAAAATAAAATAATTCAAAATTTTTTTTCTATTTAAACTTTAAATATTTTAAGGTTCTTTTATTTAAGAATCATTATATTTTGGTTTTAAAGTCGAAAACAGATGGAATAATATGTGAAAAAAATTTCTAAATACAGAAACATTATTAAACTTATATAAAGTAAATTTTTATTTTGATTTGATTATTTTTCTTTTTTATATTTTAGAAGGTAAAAGGTCTCTAAAAGATGATATTTTTCAAATTTATGTAATAAAGATAAATTGCTATCTCAATTTAAAATTATTATTATGTTTTTATTTTTATGCCTCCTCGAAAATACGTTATAGGACTCAGATATATAATCAACTTAGAATTATATGGCGACAAAATTAAGCTAGTAAGTCAAAACATAGAGTCAATTACTATTTAAGAATTATGAAATTTTAGGTCTAATAGAGAGTAAAAAGGTCTAAATATAATATAAATAATGAAATACTTCCAACTAACTAAAACTCAAAGAGAATTACAAAATAACTCAGGATTTGACATTGTCGAATAAATTAAAGGAAGAAGAGATATAAATTTATAAATGGATAATTAATAAAGGTAAACAAATCTTATAAAAATTAGGTTATAATTATTGCCAACATCTGATATAGTTTTGGCTTTAAATAATTTTATATCCAAAAAGATAAAAATGTTAAATAAGATAATGATTCTAGTCCCTAAACTAACTAATCTAATCTAAATATGCTTCATAAAATTAAAAAAAAGATATTTCTTAATAAATTTAATTATTTTAGTTTAAAAAAATTTAAAGCAAATATGAGCTATAAAGTTAAGGATTTTAAAAATAAATTTTGCTGCAATCAATAAATATAGCAGATTTAAGAAAAGATGCATAATAATTTATTTATTATTAAAGTTAAGACAAAAATTATTAGTAAGGCTTGCTTATTCTAAACTTAAGCATTATAATTTAATATAAAGAAATTAAAAGCAAAAATAATAAATAAAAATACTAAAATCTCTTTATTTAACTTAGGCTTATTTTAGTTCTGTTAAGAGTTGTAAATAATTATTTTTTATTGATATAATCATAATCATAATATTAGCATCATTATATATAATAAGTTTAAATAATTGTATACTGAATAATTATTATTAGTTCCTTGTCATAAGTTTTCAAGAGAACATTGCTTCTTTATGTTAAATAAATAAAAAGGCTTATACATCTCATATACTTATATAAATGTATTTAGTTTAAATATATATAGCACCTAAAAATAAATAGATTTCCTTCTTTATAGATATAAAAAAGAATTATCATAGCTTAAAATCCATTTCGTAAATCAGAATTTTGTTTGAGTATTTGAAGTTAAAAATTAATTTATATCAACATGTAAAATTTATATTCATGAAATCAAAATATTAAATATTAAACAGAACAAAGATAAAATAAACATAACTAATGAGCTTTTATGTAAAGGAAATAGAAAAGTAAACTAGAAAAAATCAGAATTTTTGCAGTTCTTTCATAAAGCATAAGTAATATATTTATCTTTATTTATTATGAATATCTTAGTTCTTTTAGACATCTAAAATAAAAATATAAGGATCTCAAGACTGCTAATTAATTTGGTTAATAGCTTTAAAATTTTATAATTAATTTAAATTTTATTATATTTGCTGAATGAGCTAGAGTTCTTTAAAACTAGCTTGAATGGTTGGAAATATTAATGCTTTTAAATTTTAAATAAATATTAAAAAGATTTATTAGGGTTTTTAAGTCCTTAATTATTAATCTATAATTAATAGCGAAATAATTATTTATTTTTGTCTATTAGTACATTAAGAGAAAGCTATATGAAAAAAAGCTTTAAAAATATTAAGTTTATTTTATTTTTAATAAAATTTTCATTTAAAGCTTCTCTAGCTCACAATATTATTAATAGTAAGCATCAAAATCCTTTTTTCTTTCCCCATAGTTATTCTTTTCTTGATAAAATTCTGAAAAATATTACTCGAACAAAAATTAGAAATATGAGAAAATAAAAAAGCAATAAATATATATAATGATAGTTCTTTATTTATTCTATTAAGTTTTAAGAATTAAAAGGACATTGAAGTTTAGTTGAATCTTAATAATTAATTATTAACTTAAAAATTATTAATTATATGACTGTATCATTTCTAATAAAACATTCTAAAATAAAATTCTTAAGCGAATATACTTTGTTCTTTTATACGCCTTTATAATTTAAGCCTTTAAATTAGAATCAACCTTTAATATATGGGTAAATATAATTATTTTCTCTTTTAATTGAATTAAAGAATATTATGTAGTCAGTGTATAAAAGAAATTATATTTATTATGTATAATGTTTAATTAAATTTAAAGTACTTAAATTTTAAACTAAGAGTGTGGAAATAATAAAATAAATAATAAAATAAATAAATCATGTTGCTAGTATTTCCTTTTATTAATATAGCATAATTTATTTCTCTTATTATTATTAAGTTACTTGTAGTTACTTGTAACATTTCTTTTATATTATAATTTTGTATGCTTTTTACCTTTTTTCCATAAGTCAATTATATCTACTTTAATTGTTTGTCTTTATTTTAGTCTTTTAAATTATTAAAAATTATATTAACTTAAAGTAGGAAAGCTTCAGAAAAAATTAATAATTTCTTTATATATTGACCTTACAATGAAATTCCATGAATTTATTATTATTTGTTTATTACTAAAATAAATTTTTTAAGCGAAAATACTAAAAAAGATTAATCTAAACCAAAAATTCCAAATTTTTATAAAAGGGGTTATGATTTAATTTATAATCTTAAAGATAAGAGATTATAATTAATTAATTTAAGAAAAGTTGTTTATAGATATTTTATTGCCAATTTTAGTTAAAAACTTTATGTTGGTTGTTTATCTAAATTAATAATGCTTATTTTCTAATAAATCTTTATTTAGGATATATAAGTTTTATATAAGCTCTAAGTTGATTTTAATTTTAGAATTTGTTTGTTTCCTAAATAAACAAAAATTGCTATGATATTTAGCATATTTTATATCTTATGAGAAGATTTATTTTGACTTAAGATAAATTTAATAATAATTTTTCTAATTTTTATGCTTTTTAATTAATAAATAACTTTTATAAAAATGAATCCTTTGAGTGTATTTAAATGGACTTAATAATGATATCATTAATTTACTCTTTATCTACAATTTTCTTTCTTTAATAAATTTTACTAAAAAGCTTATAAAATAAATAAAGCCTTAAAAAAGCATAAAGCTTGCTTATTCAATTTTCTTAAATTTTATTTGTTAAAGTTAATTTTAGATTCTCATTTATTAAGTTATCATAATAATTTTCTATTAATAGCTTTCATATAATAATCTATAGCAATAGTTAAGTATAGAAGCTAGCAAATAGAAATTTTAAAGAATTATAATAAGTTATTTAGAATTTTAATCCTTTAAACTTTTAATTTTAACTCGTCTTATAAAAAGGGTTAAATTATTGGGAAATGTATTTATTTTGACTTAACTTTTATTTATTTTTTAATTAATGTTCAAATTATTATTTAAATTCTAAAATAAAGTTTTCTATCTTTATCTTAAATATTGTATACATACAGGCTATTATAAAATAAAAATGATATAATTAAATAGTATTGGCAGATGATGGAAAGTGGATGTTAGTTATTTATATAAAGTTTTTAATTAAATTTATTTATATTTTAGAGTTTTAATATTTAGTGTATTAAATAGAAAAAATTAATTTATCTTTTTAGTTTTAAACTAAATATATTTAATTTAAGAGACTATAGAGTTTTATATTTAAGAAGATAAAAATATTTAGATATTTGTTTAAAATATTTTAGACATAGGTAGAAAAAACCTTTTTATAATCTAAAAATAAAAGATACATAATTAATTACATGGGCTTAAATTTAGAGCTTTAGCATTCGTTTTTCTAAATTAACTAATTCCAATGCTTAAAAATTCTAATAATGCACTTTATTTATTAACAATTTTTATAGGCTTTTAATATGAGAATAATAATATACATCTATTTTGTAAACTTAATAAATGAAAGAATAAAAATGAATTTATTTTATGCTTATACGATAATTAATTTACTTTAAGTTTATATTTTAGAAGATAAATTATTTCATATCCTTTGATTTAATAGATTAACTATATGCTTTTATATTTTTAATTAAATTGGTTTTTTATCTTTTTCAATAGCAACAGTAATGATATATATTTATAATTTTTAGTTAAAAAATTCTTTTTATGATATGATTTAATAGCTAAGTATAATTCTAGATTTAATCCCAAATATTTAAAATGCTTAATTATTGTGAATATCTTAAATATATTTAAGATAGATTTATTAATAAAAAGGCTATTATTATTATTTATATGTGACTTTCTTTAGTTTACTAACTTTATTAGTATTAAATCTTCTTAAAAGTAAATATTCTATCTTATTACTTAAATGTATTTAAAAGACAAGAGATACTTAAATCTCAAAACTAAAGAGATTATTATTAGCATATTTATTTCATCAAAGTCTATTAAGCTTTATATTTACTATTATTCCTACTTTAAAAAATCCTTATATTTAATTAATAATTTTATATAGCTAAGCAAATATAAACTTATTATGACAAAAAATAAATTATTCTTATAGTTTTTAACTTAAATCAATTTTATTTTTTTTGTATATAAGTGAGTATTTGAATAAATGGACTGCTAGAGCTTCTTCATTTAAAGATTAAAATAAATAAATTAAAAAAATAAGCATTCCATTCTTAAATCTAAATTAATCCTTTATTTATTCAAAATAATTTATAATTGAAGAAGATTGCTAGTTTTTATTTTTATTTTAGACAATTAATTTGCTTGTAAAACAGCTTTATTTTAAGTAATCATAAAAAGTTTTAATGATTTAGTTTATTAATAACAAAAATAGAATCTAATTAAATAAACTCATATCTCTTAAGGATTTTAGATAAAAAGTAAAGTATATAATCAAATTATTTAGTAATTTTTATGTGGTTATATCATGTTTAGGTTGGCTTGGAATATTGCTTCATTAAATAGTTTTGGTCTTCTTTTTTTTATTAATTTAATAGAATTTTTTAAATTTCATTAATATTCTTTTCTCTTTATCTAATTATTAGGTTCTAAAAATATTTATCCAATAATTTCTTCTTAGTCTAATTAATTGTATCTAATAATTAATAAATAAAAGGAATATATTAGCTTATTTTTATTAATTTTATCATATCACTTAATTTGCGAATTTAAGTTCTATGTAGTTTTTTTTCTTTTTATTCTTCTTTAATTTTATTCACTATTTAATTTATTACAAAAGTATTGAAATTTTATTTATTTCCTTTATTTCTTTTAGCATAGATATTAAGAAAAAAATATCATACTAAATGTAGTTGTCTATTAGATATTATTTTTTATGTGTACTTCCTGTATTAAAAAAAATGAATTTTCTGAAATGTAAAAAATCATTTAATTTCTTTAAAAACCTAAAATTAAATCGTAGTATAACGCTTAATACTCAATAGAATATTATGTTCTTATTGAATTTTAAAAAATATTACATTTAGTGAATTTTATAATTAACGAACATTTATTTTGCTTAATAAAGAATATTAAGATTAAATAACAATAATTAATAAATATTTATTAACTTAATAAAAAGATTTAAAAAGCTTTTATTTTATAGAGCTATTTATTAATTATGAAAAGTAAAAAAATTGAGAAATAATTATTAAACTATTTAAGAAAATGTATTATCCATGAAATATCAAGAAATATGAATATCTTTAATCAAATTTTTAATTTATTTATGAAAATAATAGATTTCTATTAATCTAAAATATAATGAAAATAAATAAGCTTTATACACTCTAACTTTAAAATTGCTTAAGAAAAATATATTTGTATTTTTATTAGTTAAACATTATAAAATATTTAACTAATTTTAAGAATATTGTGATCCTTAAATAACTTTTTAAATTAAATAAATTATAAAATCTTAATTTTAAGACTAGGAATTTAATATAAATTTATTATAAATAATTAATTTTTTGTTATATATCAATTATTAATAATCATGCTTTATATCATTATTTTTTCTTCTTTGAAATTATTGGAAAAGAAAGGATAAAATTAAAATCTTTCGTGGCTTATTAGAAAAATTCTCAGATCAGTTCCATATTCCTTCAAGTCTTATCCTGTAAATTTATTTCTCTTAACATTCTTTTAATTCCTTTTCCAGTCTTTCCATCATCTTTCTTGGCTAAATTAAAATATATTTTTATAATTGGGTTTTCTTGTAATAGTTGTTATAAATAAATAAATAAATAAATAAATAAATAATAAATAATAAATAAATAAATAAATTTGATTATAGAGCACGTAGCACTCTCGTTGGCGCGCAGCTCTTTAAAAAAATGTTTCATACTGACAAGATGTTTGTTACTGATAAACCTTGTTCAATACTGGTATAATTATTCAGTACTGATAAAAATGTTCAATACTGATATAATTTTAGAATACTCGTAATCTTTAATACTTGCTGGAGGTCCAAGGATATGGCAGGATTGTGTCTCATTGCATCACCAAAGCAGAGGACGACATGTGTCAACTATGGGTACTTAAATTCCCCACCTCTGATGAAGCTCGCAATATTATTTCTTTTTCGTTCCAGTATTAAAAATAAACGAAGCCAAGTCAAGCCAGTTTCGAAGGTCTAAGAATCTTATGTCTCGAGGCCAAACCAAAGCAGAGGAAGACATAAAGTCGATTATGGGTACTTAACTTCCCCAACCTCTGATGAAAATGACCTTGTTGTTCACCTTCGAACAACTATGGTGGTTTTAAAAAATGTTAATATTAGGACTAATTTAAAAGTTAAATAATTAAATGGTTTCAATTAAATAATATGTTCTTATGGAATTCCAATGATATAAATGATTGCATAAATCTATAAAAATGTAGTGGATATTTCTATTTGATAAATAAATGAATAAGATTAGAGTTTTTAGTTTTTTATTGGTATGACTAAATAAAGTATTCTTAATAAATAAAGATAAATTTATTATGTACTTAGAATGAACAATTTGCTTATATTTTAATTTTTCTAAAGTTTAACTTTCTGTGTCCCTTTATTATAAATAAAAGCTCATTATAATTTATTCTAGCTATCAGTTGGATAATTATATTTTTTTATAAAAGCTAATTTTATAAGACTGACGCTTATGCCTTTTCTATAATTGTGTATAAAGGAAATTCTGAATAACTAAGTTTATTTACAGCTAAATTAGATTCTTTTATGACCTATAAAACAACAATTTGATTTAGTTTTTTGTATGTAGGAATTAAAGTTGATTTTATTAAAACAAGCGTATGATTACTCGTAATAGTATTATGCTAATTAAAGTTAAATTAGAATTAAATCTAAAATTCTTATTTTATTTATTAAGCATAACCATAAACATTGTACTCTTTATATAAAAAATAAATGATAATCATGTATTTAGGTATTAAAAACTTAAGTTTATCACTTATAACTATTATTATATTGTGATTATGATGATTTAATAATAACTAAAATTTATTTTAAAACTTTAAAAATAAACACAACATAAGAAAAGATAAATAAAAACAGTTAAATACATTTATTTCCTTTTTAGCTTTTAGATTTTCTTTATTTAAGTTATTTCTAAAAATTAAGCCAATAAAATAAATTAATAATTATTTATCTTATTTTATATATCTATATTTTAATTAAAGTCTAGTTATTTGTAATTTGGAAAACCTTGCTAATCATATCATATTTTTCTTTTGCTTTTTAAAATTAAAGTTGTAATATACCAAAAAGAAATATTATTTCTATATCTTAACCATTTTTTATAATAGATCAGTAGATTTAAAATCTAATATCAATTTAACTTTTAAATGTATTAAGATTTTATTATTGAAATTAATAAAATTAAAGATAGCTATCTAAAGAAATATTATAAACAAGCTTTGAAATATTTATAATTTCATTAAATTATCGGTTTAGATAAATACCCTTCTTTATCTTTAATTAATATTTTATATTTTAATTATATTATCTTTTTTAATTTTATCCTTATGCTTTAATTAGTTTAAACCTTTCTTAACTTTTAATCATCTTCAACATTTTTTCTTCTTCTTCTACTTACAATTTTCTAGGATTTCATTTTAAGCAAGTAAATGATAATAATTTTAGATTTATTTTACTATTTTAACATGACAACCAATTTTAATACCATAAAAATCTAAGTTTTCTTGCTATATCTAATATCCAAAAGATTTTATTTGATGAAAAATAAATTACCACATTCAATTAAAATTGCTTAAACTTATATTTCTTAATTTCTAAAGAGTTCGTTACTTTGATTAGCAGCATCTTACTTCTAATAACAATTTAGCTTATATCAGTTTAAAAATAATTATTAATTAGATGCTAGAATCTGTTAATATTCTAACTATTTCATTTATATCTAAATAATCATACTTTAAGAACATCAAAGTTAGAATATCTCTATGTTACTCTACCATCTCGCTCTAGAACTTCTACAGCCAGTCAAGTCATACTACTCTAGCTGAAGTAGTTAGTATTACAATAGAATCTGTTGGAATTTCATGCAAAACTAGAGAGAACACTGGAAGATTTTTGAGCTAAAGCGGAGTAAAGCAAAAAAGGTCAGGAAAATAAAGCAAAGACAAAAGTTGTATTATCAGAATAAGTTATTCTACGTACTGGGTCTTAGGATTTATAGAAAATGCTCAAACTTTGAGATGTATGAAAACGAACGAGAGCACACGTTTATCTTCAGAATTAACTAAAAGTTAGTCTTAAAGCGATATATATTCTTGAAATCTATCGCATTTGAAGGTAAACAGGAGCAAAATCCGTTGAAAGAAGTATAGACTTTAAAGTATATATCAAAAACTTTTGCTTCGAATAAAAATTTAATTTAACTTAGAGAAGATCATATTCAGATAGAAATTGAATTTGATAGTAATTAAGCTTTTCATTTAATCAAATAAGAATAATAAATATAATAAAGTTGTAATTCATTAAATCATTTGTTTGACTAACTAAATTTTTATTGACTCTCACTTTTATGTATCTATATTATATATTTAAACTGTTTGAATCTATTGTGTAAATTTTCTTTTTTGCAGTTTAAGCACAAACATCAACTTAACTTATTTTAACTAGTTTTCTAGTTGATATAATTCATTCAGAATAAAAATTTAAATATTTCCAGTTCCTTCATTAAAAATATAAACTTACTTTTAAACTAAAAATGTATAGGATTATTCGTTTACGTAAATCTTTTTATAGTGCTTTTCAAGTTTCTTTTTCGATATTATATGCAATGATTGCATTTTAAAAGTCTTTAAATAATCCTCCAAATACATATATTTCATTTTATATTGCCTAAATACTTGCTTCTTCTGTTTCATTTGCTAAGTCACAAATTCTCTTTAATTTATGCGTTTTTTTTCATTTGCATTAAAAGCTTCACGCTCAGATAAATAATATAATCATTTACCTCCTATTATAAAAATAAATTACAGATATATATGAAAATAAATACAGGATCCATACCTTATTACTTGAGATTCAAGCTCCATAACGTTATTTTCGCTTATATACTCGATCTATCATCTCCTTAATTCCTATTATATCCACCAACTGCAACAAACTCCTTATTAGAATACTGAATAGATCTACAATATTTATTTCAATTTTTTGTTTAAGCTTTAAAAGATGTGAACTTCTGGGTTACTTTCATAAGTAATAAATACAATTAATAGAAGCCACTTAGATCTTAAATCCATTATATTAATTATAAGAAAAATTGTAAGAAAAATTTAATTAATGAAGGGTTTTTTAGTTTAAAATTAGGATTTTTCACATTTAAAATCAGTCTTCTTTGTTGGCTTTTAAAAATACATAGTTACTAAAATAGAATCCTTAATAGGATTATATTAAACTAATTTAAAAACTATGCAATATAAAAATAATAAATTAGAATCTTTAAATAAGCTCCTATCTACAGATTTTATAATCAAACCAATGAAAAATATGAAGAATAATAATTTGCTATAAACTTAAGAGATTGAAAACACAAAGATCAATAAGTGATCAGTTTAGATGGAACACGTCTAAATGTATAAAAGATTAATTAAAATTGTTATTAATGACAAAAAATGTATTTAATGGAATAGTCATATTTAATGTGACTTTTAAACAATAAAATAGATTAAATTTAATGAAGTTTCAACAATCATTATTTTCATATTTTAAGCCAAAGTCTCTAATTAAAAAAAATGGAGAAGAACATTCGTCTTTCTAAGAAATAACAAAGAAAAACAAGAAAACAAGTGACGAACGAGGAGCTAAAAAAGCAAAGACAGGATAGAGAATCTAGCTCGTCTTCAGAGGGAAAAGTAATGGTTGGTCCGAATGAACAATAAAACCCTGAAATCAAAAATAACAATTTACTCCAAAGCGAAATCGAAAAATGAAAGAAAAAATTGCAAAATATGAAGAGATATTTTTTAATCAAGGAGAAAAAATCCAGGAGCTAATGAATTACATAGAAGATTAAAATAACGAACTGCTAATTCTCAAAAGTTAACTGATTAAAAACTCAGTATTAACAGAAAATTAACTTTATGAAATGTCGTAAACTAACTTCAATTAATAACAAAGAATGATCATAGAAGAAGATTAGCACAAAAAACAACATTAAGAAAAGTAAAATTAAGAAAAAAATGATGCTAACATAAAAAAAAGAATTGAGATGCTGGAGAAAAAAGTTTTTTAAAAATAGAAATTAGAAAAACGATATAAAAATTGTTGGTACTGCTAATCTTGGTATCATTTACTAAGACATTGTAAGAAATGAAGATAACTCAAGTACAATGAAGAATAAAGAACCTGAAGAAACTTAAGCAAACTTTGGATTTGAGTAAGGAATATATAAATAGAAACTATTTTTGTAGCTTTACTCTTCTATCTATATCAAACATCCTATATCATTTTATTTTTATTGAATTACTCTCTTCACTTTTAATTTCATTCTTCAAAATTTCTAGCAGGCACTGATATATTCTATAGTATATGGATGCTTTTACCTTATTTGAAAGCGCTGTTTATTGCCTTATATTATCCCAATTCATCATGCGCGTCAGATAATAATAACAATAATAATAAGCAAAAGTAATAAAAGTTTAGCATCCTCTAGATTTTCAACCAGGTTTTTGCTACCATTTTTTTAGCGTGGGTAGAAAGACTGAGAATCTTCTGTTTTTTATGCAAATAATTTTTTCTTGTATACCCCTGTTTGAGTAATTCAGAGTCTGCTGATCATGCTTAACGTTCTTCTTTGTTCTTTTATCTAAATTTACCTTTATTGATCGCAATTTTGTAATAAGTGTCACTTTGATTTGGAATAATAGCATTATTTAATTTGTCTTTTCTTTAATCTATTCAGAAATAATTTTTTCAAATTAGCTAATTCTTTTGAGTAAGTCTATATTAATCTTTTCGTCATTCTATTTATGGATTTTTGCTTATGTAAAAACTTTTTCAATTATCATATTTTGTTCTTGCTTAAAATTCGATTGAGATTATTCATATAGTTACTATTTCGTGACTAAATTATTCTAAATCAATTGTCGTCTAATTATAAGTAGCTCATTATTTGCTAGTATTCATTAGTTCTCTTAGTTTTTCCCCTTGATTGTAAATTGTTTCCTAATAATTATGTATTATTGTTTTCATTTAGTCAAGTTATATTTATAATTATGATTAATTTTACACCTTTATTAGATTTGTCTCTATTGTTCTAACTATGATTTTTCCTTCAGATGAGGAACTTGATTTATCTTCTTTCTTTTGTTGTCTCGCGTTTGTTTCGCTGCTTTCCTTTTTGCGTTCTTAATTAGGTTTTTGGAAAGGCGAATAGAATATACAATTTTTTTTATACACATCAAATAAAAACAATATTTTATAAACTTAAAATTTTATTTCTCTTAAATTGTACTATTTTAAAAAGCAAATTCTTTTAATTTATTTTCAAATACTTTAATGGTTGGAAGATATACTAATATATATAAATATTCATTATTATACTCTAGATACTTTAAAGTCAGAACTTCTAAAAATAAATTTTTCCAGAACCAGAATCTCAAAAAGTAATAATCCAGTTTTCCTATCATTATCTAAAAATTTGAAAACTTCAACTGGAGATCATCCTTAGTCATAAGCTTGGATTTAGAGAACATTATAAACTTAAGAAATATTCTTATTTCTTTATATATCATCTTTTTTATTTTTTATCATATTTTAATAGATACTTTTTTTACATTTTAAAGCAAGTAAGTTCTATTCTATTGTTTAAGTAAATTAAAAAACAAGCTCTATATTTGTTAAAATTCAAGTTTATATAAAGTCTTAATTTCCAAATGACACAATATTTTAGAACTATAATAATCCATCTTCGATATATTACCTTGCTAGATCATAAGCGAGAATATCTAAGATATTTAACATTAAAATTGTTTTCTTATGGATTTTTTCATTTATCTATCCATGACTCCTTATAAAGAAATTCTTTAAGATGGAGATAACATTAGTATCCATAATTCCAACTCAAAAATACAAAGAAAACTGCCTTCTGGCAATCTAAACATTACAGAACTTTCAAAATAGTGATTTAATATATTATTTGGACAATATTAAATTTAAAGATTTTTTATCTTAAAGTGTTAAACAAACTTTTAAAATTTTATTCCGTCCCAAAAAAAATTGTTCCGTCCAAAAAAATTTTATTCCGTCCCAAAAAAATTTTATTCCGTCCCAAAAAAATTTTATTCCGTCCCAAAAAAATTTTATTTCGTCCCAAAAAAATTATATTTCGTCCCAAAAAAATTTTATTCCGTCCCAAAAAAATTTTTTTCCGTGTCAAAAAAAATTGTTCCGTCACAAAAAACTCATGTAGTGTAAAACGCTGAGCAAAAAAACAAAAATAAATTTTTCACGTTTTTTGGCATTTTTTTCTACTTTTTATCTCTTCACTTTTACAATTTTTTAATTTTTCCAGAAAAAACATACTTTACTATATTACACCTTTTGACTTTTTTTCTTCGCTTTTTCACTCCGCTTTTCATTTCAAAACATTATTTTACTCAATCATACTTTTTTACCTATATTGAAGAAAAAAAAAAACTTTCTAAAACTCATTTCTTTTTTAACCCAAAAAATTTTATTCAGTCCCAAAAAAATTTATTCCGTCCCAAAAAAAATTTTATTCCGTCCCAAAAAAAATTGTTCCGTCCCAAAAAATTTTGTTCCGTCCCAAAAAAATTCCGTCCCAAAAAAATTTTATTCCGTCCCAAAAAAAATTGTTCCGTCCCAAAAAATTTTGTTCCGTCCCAAAAAATTTTATTCCGTCCCAAAAAAATTTTATTCCGTCCCAAAAAAATTTTATTTCGTCCCAAAAAGTTTTATTCCGTCCCAAAAAAATTCCGTCCCAAAAACAATTGTTCCGTCCCAAAAAATTTTTATTCCGTCCCAAAAAAATTTTATTCCGTCCCAAAAAAAATTGTTCCGTCACAAAAAACTCATGTAGTGTAAAACGCTGAGCAAAAAAACAAAAATAAATTTTTCACGTTTTTTGACACTTTTTTCTACTTTTTATCTCTTCACTTTTACAATTTTTTAATTTTTTCAGAAAAAACATACTTTACTATATTACACCTTTTGACTTTTTTTCTTCGCTTTTTCACTCCGCTTTTCATTTCAAAACATTATTTTACTCAATCATACTTTTTTGACCTATATTGAAAAAAAAACTTTCTAAAACTCATTTCTTTTTAAACCCACAAAAAATTTTGTTCCGTTCCAAAAAAATTTTATTCCGTCCCAAAAAAATTTTATTCCGTCCCAAAAAAAATTGTTCCGTCCCAAAAAATTTTGTTCCGTCCCAAAAAATTTTATTCCGTCCCAAAAAAATTTTATTCCGTCCCAAAAAAAATTGTTCCGTCCCAAAAAATTTTGTTCCGTCCCAAAAAATTTTATTCCGTCCCAAAAAAATTTTATTCCGTCCCAAAAAAATTTTATTTCGTCCCAAAAAGTTTTATTCCGTCCCAAAAAATTTTTATTCCGTCCCAAAAACAATTGTTCCGTCCCAAAAAATTTTTATTCCGTCCCAAAAAAATTTTATTCCGTCCCAAAAAAAATTGTTCCGTCACAAAAAACTCATGTAGTGTAAAACGCTGAGCAAAAAAACAAAAATAAATTTTTCACGTTTTTTGACACTTTTTTCTACTTTTTATCTCTTCACTTTTACAATTTTTTAATTTTTTCAGAAAAAACATACTTTACTATATTACACCTTTTGACTTTTTTTCTTCGCTTTTTCACTCCGCTTTTCATTTCAAAACATTATTTTACTCAATCATACTTTTTTGACCTATATTGAAAAAAAAACTTTCTAAAACTCATTTCTTTTTAAACCCACAAAAAATTTTGTTCCGTTCCAAAAAAATTTTATTCCGTCCCAAAAAAATTTTATTCCGTCCCAAAAATCTCCTATAGTGCTAAACGCTGAGCAAAAAAACAAATTCTTTATTTTCACTTCTTTTACACACTATTACACACCAAATTCAACAAAAAACTTGCACACTCATACCCACATACCCACATACCCAAATACCCAAATACCCACATACCCACATACCCACATACCCACATACCCACATACCCAACATACCCAAATACCCTACATAAATATCTTCTTCCAAATTCAAAAAAAAACCTTTCCTTTCTCTCCACCTAAACACTTAACCCTTCAATAAAAAAAATACTCACCAAACTCACACACTTTTTTTTAAATCCAGTTAAATTCTAAAATTTAATTTATATTTATATTTATTCACTATTGATTGCTTAATACTTTCTTACTCACACTTTCTCTAATCTTATTTTTTCTCTTTTTTGAATTCAAAAACTACACTAATTCATCCCTTTTAATAACCTCAAACACTAAATTTTTTCACTTTTAATTTGTTATTTTTCACACACCCTTTCTTAAATACTTTTAACTACTCTCTTTATTTCCAACTCTCTTATAGATACTCACTTAACTTTTTAAAACACTTATTATCTAACACTATACATCCCACCTGTCTTATTAAATACTTTTAATCAAAAAAACATTTATAACTTATAATTTACTTATCTTAATTCAATTACTATTATTTGTAAAAATTTATTCAAGTCTCATCACAATGAAAGATACCTCTCTCCCATTAGTCTCACATTCATCTACTCCATTGCCACTCCCTCAAAGTCACATTGATGCACCACCAATCCACTCCTTCCTATCATCCTCTTTAACACATAATCCCGATGATCCTTTGCTAACTCCCATATCTTGATTGTTTTATCACCACTCCCAGATATTAAATACTTAGAGTCACTTGATAATACCAGAGAAAGAACCCAAGAAGTATGACCCTCTAATGTTTTTATTAGCTCATATGTTTACATGTCCCATATCACTATTGTTGTATCACCACTTCCAGATATTAAATACTTAGAGTCACTTGATAATACCAGAGAAGAAACATAATCAGTATGACCCTCTAATGTTCTTATAAGCTCATATGTTTACATGTCCCATATCACTATTGTTCTATCCTCACTTCCAGATATTAAATACTTAGAGTCACTTGATAATACCAGAGAAATAACACCATCAGTATGACCCTCTAATGTTCTTATAAGCTCATATGTTTACATGTCCCATATCCTTATTGTTGTATCAAGTAATCCACCTGCTGATATTAAATACTTAGAGTCACTTGATAATACCAGAGAAAGAACATCATCAGTATGACCCTCTAATGTTCTTATAAGCTCATATGTTTACATGTCCCATATCCTTATTGTTCTATCCTCACTTCCAGATATTAAATACTTAGAGTCACTTGATAATACCAGAGAAGTAACATACCAAGTATGACCCTCTATTGTTCTTATAAGCTCATATGTTTACATGTCCCATATCCTTATTGTTCTATCCTCACTTCCAGATATTAAATACTTAGAGTCACTTGATAATACCAGAGAAGTAACATACCAAGTATGACCCTCTAATGTTCTTATAAGCTCATATGTTTACATGTCCCATATCCTTATTGTTGTATCAACACTTCCAGATATTAAATACTTAGAGTCACTTGATAATACCAGAGAATAAACAGAACCAGTATGTCTTTATAGAGGCTTAGTAAGATTATCTACCTAAATGTTCCATATCCTTATTGTTTTATCATAACTTCCCGATATTAAATACTTAGAGTCACTTGATAATACCAGAGATTCAACAGAATAAGTATGACCCTCTAATGTTCTTATAAGCTCATATGTTTACATGTCCCATATCCTTATTGTTCTATCCTCACTTCCAGATATTAAATACTTAGAGTCACTTGATAATACCAGAGAAGTAACATACCAAGTATGACCCTCTAATGTTCTTATAATCTCATATGTTTACATGTCCCATATCATTATTGTTGTATCCTCACTCCCAGATATTAAATACTTAGAGTCACTTGATAATACCAGAGATTTAACACCATAAGTATGACCCTCTAATGTTCTTATAAGCTCATATGTTTACATGTCCCATATCCTTATTGTTTCATCCTCACTTCCAGATATTAAATACTTAGAGTCACTTGATAATACCAGAGAAGTAACACAAGAAGTATGACCCTCTAATGTTCTTATAAGCTCATATGTTTACATGTCCCATATCCTTATTGTTTTATCAAGTAATCCACCTGCTGATATTAAATACTTAGAGTCACTTGATAATACCAGAGAAGTAACATCATTAGTATGACCCTCTAATGTTCTTATAAGCTCATATGTTTACATGTCCCATATCATTATTGTTGTATCACTACTTCCAGATATTAAATACTTAGAGTCACTTGATAATACCAGAGAATTAACAGAACCAGTATGACCCACTAATGTTCTTATAAGCTCATATGTTTACATGTCCCATATCTTTATTGTTTTATCATCACTCCCAGATATTAAATACTTAGAGTCACTTGATAATACCAGAGAATTAACACGATCAGTATGACCCTCTAATGTTGGCATTTAACCAAAATTAACCTAACTCATATTTGCACCATTGAATTTACAATTCCTCAACCATGCTCCCCTAAAATTCACCCTTGATAAATTAGCACCACTCATATCACAACCATCAAACACCGAATCACTCAAATCCGCCCCAGGTACTTAGATTGCCCGAAGATCTGTCATCTACGTAAACTGATAATCCATCCAATTCAATATTGTTATACAGTTAGCACCCACCGTTTATAAAGATTTATTGGATCTTGTCCACTTCACTATCTCCAATAAATTTTATTAAAATGTAACCGAACTATCTATCTCCCTTATAAACTACTAGATCTCCTTATTGTCCACTATCGAATATCTGTTTATTTCGTGAGCTTCTATAGAATTTATGCTATTTTAAAAATTTAAGACTAAATTTACTATATTCCTTGCCACATAGTAATCCCTTATCGATGCATGAATAAACTCAAATCTCTTTTAACCATTTTCCTCTTTTATCTATATCAAACATCCTATGTGGTTGGAACTCTCAGTTATTTTCTTTATTCATTCTATATTTGTTTTTTCAAAGCCTTCCCAATTTACCTAACCAGTTAATAATTACCATGATGCTTATATTTATATACCTTCAAAGATTTTTGGCTTTATCTCAATTTCTTAAGCTTCCTTTTGTTATTCTTATAATTTTCCTTTCGTTCTTTCATTTCATTGATCTATAAAAATCTGATATATTTAAGCCTTAGTTATTTAATTAAAATTTCCACATTTTAAATGCTTTATTATTGCTTCCTCCCTTAAACAGATATTTATTAAAAAGGGGTTTTCTAATATTTCGATTAAACCAGGAATACCTTTAATAAAACCCATTACTTCCTCAATAGATTTCCATTTCGTAGGTTACTCTCTTTACGTTTAACTTTAAGTTTAGCTTTACTAGCTTTGATTCTTCAATACTAGTTAAACATAATTTTCTATTTACTTAATATTAAAAGGCTTAATGAATAATTCCTATAACTCTTGCGTTTAAGCTTCTTCATTTTTGTAAGGTGAAAAATATTTTTAATAATCTTAAGCTTTTAAAGCATAGTTTATTCTACAAGTAATTATATATTTCGCCTAAGGAAATTTCTACTTAAGTTTACTTGCTCCTATTATTGCTATATACTTTCCTATTTCATCATATGCGTCAAATAGGAATAAAATTTTTCTAAATATCAGTCTTTCATTAGTCTCAACGTTTTAATCTTTTAAAACGTTTTGCAAGAAATTATTATCGAATGTTTAAATTATTGGAAGATAAACATATACTAGCAAATATTCATGCTTTCTTGTTAAATAGTCCAAAGCTAACTTTTTCATAAATAAAGTCTTGCCTCCTCCTGAATTTCCCAGAAGCAACAAGCCTGTTTTCTGTTAATTATCCAAGAACTTTTATACTTCTTCCTCTAAATCTTTCTACTCTTCAGAACTTGCACTAGGTGCACAGAGTAAACTTACATAGTATTCTAGTTTTTCTTAAATTTCCCCTTTTAAGGTATCTATCATTTATTCATAAATTTTGCTGTTAAGACCCTTAAGTGCAAGCCAATTTTGATCGATTGTTTAGTTAAAATTAGATAAATTTTCAGGTTTAGTTAATAATTCTATAATTACTTATTTTTCCTTAGTGTTTTATTTTATGTTATTTGTTTTTTTTATCACAATACTTTCCTTGGCTGCAATAGCTTCACTTATCTTATCGTTACTCAACTCTATTAGAGTTTTTAAAGCATAGTACCGTACTCTTCAGTCTTTATCATCACATAGCTATTATAAGAAATCACATGAACTTTATTTTAGTTATGTACTGGTCTTAAAATTTTTAACTATGCTTTTAAGTAAAAAGCAAGCTCTAAATCTGATTTCGTAAGCTTCACCTTAAACAATTGCTTGGAAATCTGTGAAATCTTAAGGAAGATTTGTTTGATTTAAATTTAAGGATAGTGCTTCCAGATAACGAATTTTTAAATTTTTATTTTTGTGAATTATTTCGTAGATTTTATCTTTTCCTTTCATTAAAACGTTTTTAATAATAGTCATCGCTTCAGTATCTATAGCACCTACTCCAAACGATAAGGCGACTATTCATTAAGCTACTTTTATAATTTTAAAAAAGATATCGAAGTAGTCCTTCTCTTCTATACTAGGTAAGTTCTCTAGAATCATTTTACTACGCTCAAGAGCAAATTCTAGTTCTGGTCCTCCTAAAGCTTCCCTTTTTACCAAAATTAAACTTGCTTTAATTTTATTAATAAGGTTACCTTAAGTCTAACTATCAATAACTGTCTTTTATTACTCATTCTTTTACAGTAGAATGTCCAATAACTCAGGTAAATATCTCACTATTTGCTCTTTTAAAAGCTAAGTTCATCCTTTTGTTATTTTATTAGATATGAAGTCGATAAATTAAATACTTAGTTCTAAAGGTTTATTAATATTTGAGAATTTATTTTATTGAAATATTTAGATTCCTTACAGTACTTTTTCCATTCTCTTTTCCTTTAAACCTTCTTTCATAAGTTTTAATCCTTCTTAATAGATCTCTTACTCTGAATTTGATAATATTTGTTCATTTGCTCCAAGTTATTAAGTTTTTTATTTTTCGTCAATTACTTCTTAACCTTTTACTTTTAGACTGGGTGTTATTTTATTTTGATTGGAGTTACCACAGCCTCCTCCTTTTAAACCCATGCTTAAATAGATCCCTTACTTTACTTGTTCATAGTTTATTCTAGTTGCTTTCTTTGCATGCTGAGATTATTTAAATAGATATAGTTTGTCGAATTTATTTGCAAGACCTTTAATATCATTTTAAAGTTTATTTTCCTCGAGAGAATAACTTTCAACCTCTTATTAATACAACAAGGAGAGATTTTCCCAGAGTGTTTCATAACTCACATTTAAGATGATTGGTTTATTTTCCTCATTGTTACACTCTTAGAGAACAGAGAAGCAATATGAAATAGCTGAATGTTGATTCTCAATTTTTCCGAGTGAAATTATTGCATTTTGCTCTTTTTGAGATAAAGAGTTTGTCTTGAAGGTTATAATTGCTCCAGGCACTCTAAGATAGAAGCCTGCTTGAGACTAAAAGCTTGAACAGCTTCATAACTTAAGTTAACCGAAAATTTCGTATTTTGGTTTGAAACTCTCAGTTGACATTTTATTTTATTTCGTTAACCTTAATGAAGAAAAATGGCTAATAAGAATTTAAAAGAGTTAAAAGGAAAAAAGTTAAATTAGAGATTTGAAATTTCTATCTTAATGCTTGATTAATCTTTCAATCGGCTATTCGTTTCGTCTTTCTATCGTTTCTATACCTCGACATTCTATCTCTAGTTCTTGTATTAATAGACAGAGATTAAGCATGCTTAGTCTTTTTTCTTTAGCATTTTTAAATAACCTACAACCAAGCCAGTCTAAAATGACTGTAGCTCATCATAACTTAATTTTAAGTAGGCATAATATAGAATATTGATCCTAGCTTTTAATACCTCTGATGTCATTAAGAATATTAAGCTTTAAACTATATGCCTATTTTATTAGCATCTAAGCACCTTTCTTCGACTAAGGCTATTTTACTTTTACTCTGAGAATCCTTTCTCAATTAGCTCTCTTCTCTCACTTAATTTGATTAAATCTTTTCACTAAACCTTAATATTAGTACTTCTTTCTTTTAAGTCTTTCTTAAATTGCAGCTAAGGTGTAATATAGGCTACTCAAAATTAGGCTGATAAAAGAGGGGATTTGAAATAAGAGAATTAAGAAGATAATATAGGTTTTTTAGGTGCAAGAGACTATAATATAGGACTTTATTTAAGAACAGCTAGAATCAATATTAGACATAATTAGTAACTTAAAAATGGATACCTTTAACTAAAGGATATATAACCTGGTTAACAAAGTTTAGTCATCTAATTAAGTCTCTATTTAGCTTTTATCAAATATATTATAAATTTAAGTATCCTAGAATTACAGGAGTTAAGTAACTATATAATATCAGAGTTTTTAAGTAGGAATTTCTAGCTGATTATGGAGAAGAAAGATAAGAAATTTGAAAGAGATTTAAAGTAAATTAAAAGAAGTGAGTGAGATTCGATAGGCTTAAGAGAAATAAAGATATGAAGTTCATTAGAATCTAAGTCATTTTATCAAATAATAAATAACTAAAGAAGAAATTAATAAAGGATCTTAATCAAGAACATAAGTTATACCTAGCTACCAAAATATTCTTGTCGTTTCTCTTTATTATCAGTTCTTTTATAATCAGAAACAAGTAGAGAAGATTTTCTATAATAATTAAAAGTGGAATAGAAATGCTAGTCAGCAATATTATAGGATAGAGATATGTATTTTATTGAGTGAATTTATTAACTTAAAGCGTATAAATTAAGACATTCACAAGAAGCTTAAGAAATAAATCTCATCTCATTTTAATTAAGCGTAAACTGATTGATCATACTTTAAGATTCTCTAAGGCTTTAGAGTATCAGAAGACACAATTCCTAAATTATTAAATAAGATCCATTCAACTAAATTAAAGCTTAAAGATAAATTCATACAAGAGAAGAGTTAGTTGAATAAGATTTCATCTAAGGGGAAACAGGATAAAAAGGGCAGAGCTAGTAAGACATTAGCAAAATATTTAAAGAGTAGCTAAACTAAGCAAGAAATATATTATAAGCCAACTTTAGAAATATCGATTTCTTTTATTTGTTCTCAATACTTAAAGAACTAAAACTTCGAAATTAGAGAATCCAACAAAAATTTAAAAGCTTGAGTTCTACGAAATTTCAATCTAGTAAAAGCAAATATTCTTGGAAAAATAAATTTAAAATAAAAACCATGATACAAGCATATCGACTTGCAGTTTTACTTAGAGTGGAATATAAAGAAAATATTCTAAGAAATCAGAATTTAGTATAAGTATATTCAAAACTCAAAAAAGAAGATTTTAACAACTTTTAACCATTTTGAATGAAGAAACTATCTGATTAGAGAGAAAAACATATACATCAAATAAAAGCTTTCAAGGAAAGCATTACTACTGTAGTAGTGTTATATTAAACTTATATTTGAATTGTATTTAAAGCTTATAAATTTTAATAATTTGATATAATTATATAAAGCAATGAATATTCAGACTCTATTTTAACAATATATTTATAGTTAGTAGAATACGAGATAATCTAATTAGATCTATTTAGATGGTAGTATGAGTAATTAATTAGATTCTATAAATCTTAAAAATTAATTTCTAAAATAATCATAATAGCCTTATTCACTATATCCTTACATTATCACATGGTCCACTCATATCTAGTCTATATGCTTTGCTTTATTAAACTTCATCTTACACTCATATCACGCTATTATTCAGTGCTAAGCTGTAAAAATCCAAATTTAATCTCATTATTTAAGTGAATAATCTAAATTTTTCCTTTCTGTAAGAGAAAGCAGATACATTCCTACCTTTATTAATGTTTCTACAAGCTATTAATAGAATTTTTTCATCTCCATTTAATAAACTCCTGAAATTCGCTTTCCCCTTAGTTATATTTACTTACTTCTTTGATTTATCCTTAGAACCTTAAAACTTTGTCTCGAAACTAGTGGTTATTATATCTTATTTAATTTGAGGGTAGAAATAAAAATTCTGTTACTTGTAAAGAAACTTTAACTTGATGATTGAAACAAAAGCTTAAATCAAAATAAGACAAAATATTGGAAAGAATCCAATCCAAGGAAGATTGAAAATTATAAATTTGTTTAGTTTCAAAACCCCTGATAAGAAAACAGAGCTAACTATCTTCTAGCACTCACTACAGATATATAAAATAAAAGGAAATAATCAAATGGTTGAAGCATTTTAGCTATGTTAATGATAGTTTAAAAGATAAGAGGTTTTATCAGGTCTTAAATCTAAAGAGTAAGGAAGAAAACTGATATTGCTGGATCTTGTTGTTGCTATAAAGAAATAAACTGGGATTAATTTTTGTTTCGATGTAAGAAATTTGAAGGCTAGCTGAATTAATTAAAAAAGGGTAGATTTAGCTTCATTTTGTAAAATCGGAGGTAAACTTAAGTGTAGGTGAGTATCAGGAGGTTTAGAGAACAAGTTCTTTTTTGATTAACTTATAAATAACTAAAAGCATAGAAAACTTAGATTAGTGATTAATTAAGAATTTTTATGATTTATGGTTTATTATAAATCAAGATGAATCGCTCTATCCATTTTTTATTTATTTTAAATAGTAAAATTGATCTTTGATATAAAAGAAAGAGTCAAATAGCTTTTATTTATAAGATAGATTTAGTAAGCTAAGTCTGCAAGAGACTGAAGAGTAAACAAAGATTTAGTAGCTAAATTATGAGATAGCAAAATGAATAAGCCTAGTATATGCTAGCAACTTTGGAGCATAAAAAGGATAATCGAGGAAAAATAATCTAGCATAATAATGGAGAAATAGGCTTTATCAGGTGAAAAAATATAAATGAGATAGCTTAGCTCGCTTATTAAGAGAAATGAAGCATTTTACTCATTCTTCTAAATCAAAAAATCCAATAATTTAGGAGGGTTTTGTACATGATATTCCTTTAAGAGCTAAGACCAACCTTCAGCATATTAATAAGATGCTATTTCTTCAAATTGATTTATGAGCATAAAAGAACTTTTAGTTTGGTCAACTTATTTTTTTGAATGGTTTAAATTCTTTTTAAAATTAATTCCATCTTTTAATTGCTTAAACCTTCATTTAAGATTAATCCTTCTTGATAAATCTTTTGCTCCTCAGTTAATAAAGCTGGCTATTGAGGCTAAGTAGCATTTGCATTGCTTCCTTAATTTGGGGTTAATTAAGCTCACTAAGAAGTTTAATCTTTTTTTATTAATATTTATTAATATTTTTTTACTTCGCACATCAACAGCTTCTTCTCTTCATTTTCATACTTTTTTTAAAATTCAAAGTTTTAGTTTCGCTTAATCAGCATAGCTCCTTAATAAGAAGTCATCTATAAGCTTTGTTTCAGATAATTGTTTCGTTTATCTAAAACTCTTTAGCATCTAGTATTTCTGCGTTTCTCAGATAAGGATATTTTTGAATAAAGCGTTAACTTTCATTATCTTAATAGTAATGTAAAGCGTTTTCATCTGTTTATCCATGAATACACTCCTCCATTAGTAAAGGTAAAGAATTTTACTCTTTAAACCCATTAAAACTCGATTTGAGTATAAATCTACTTTATCCCTCAATCTTTTTGAGTATCTTTTAATCCTTAAAATTCGCGTCCATTTAAAATTGCTAGGCTAATCAGATTATAACATCATGAGATTTCAGAAATCCATATAATTAGCTTTAAGACTGAAAACCATGACAGTTTTCAAGAACTTAACTGAAAACAAAGCAATATGAATTGCAATATTGAGCCATTTTATAATATTTTAAAAGTAGAAATTAGAATATCTAAGAATATAAAAGATTAAATAAAATGTCTATTATAACTAAATACTCTTTCTATTCATATTAGACATTCGTTATCTAAACCTATAATAGACTACTAGATATACTACTATTTTATTTATTACTATCAACTAAGTTAACAGCAACTCATTTAAGATTAATTAGCTCTTTAAATACAACAAAAGTAATTTTAATTCACGCTAATGAACCATATCCAAATACTCCTAGTCAATATATTTCTTTTTTCGTTTATTGTATAATTAGTTTGGTATAAGATACAATTAGACTTTGAGATATTGCTTTGAATACCTTTATTTATACCTTCTGTTATTGTCCATGAAGACTAGAAATAGCTAAGAGATTTACTTATCGTTTTTACATAAAAAAGAAAGAAAATAAGCTTGGTGATATGTAACCTTACTTTTTATATTTGGTGTAAGAGTAGATATTTCAGCAAAACGAAAATTAAGTTATAAGCTATTAAATTAATCAAAGAGATTATAAGATTCATGCAGAACTTAAATAAGATATAGAACAAATCTCAATAACTTCTTTATATAAAGAAGAAGGAAAAGAAGAACAAATAAATAAATAAGCTGTATTAATTAATTTAAATATAAACTAATTAAAAAATAAGAAACTAAGGATCATTAGTCCTTAGATAAGCTACTACTAGTAAATCTTAAATTGCAAGTTTATAAGCAAATCTAGTAAAACAATAATAAATAAATTGATATAAGTAAATAAAGAATATTCAGATATCTCTTAAAATACTTCCAAGTAATTCTTATTTCAGATTTAAGTTAATTAATTAAAAGCTTTAGTTCCTTATTATTTTTTCATCTAAACTAGCATAAAATGTCAATTATTTATAATAACTAGAAAAAATTGTTAAGCAATAATAATCAAGCACTAATATATATTTAAGGACTCGAAAATAAACCTGATGAAAAATTTAAAAAATCTAAGGAATAAATAAAGTATGAGACAGAGGAACAAAGACGTTAACATTTTTAAGCTATCTATCTTTCTTATAATTGTGTAAGATTTGGTGAAGTTATTCTCATTTCGGAATTACTAAAAAGATAAAAAGAAACAAAAAAGTCCTAATTAGACCTAAGATAACTTGGGTTTCTAAACTATTCATCAAAATTGAACATATAAGGATTTTATTAAACTCTAAGATTTAAAGAAAAATAGCTAGCTAAAGAAGCGTACAAAGTATAATTATTAAAAACATCGATAATATGAGTAACTACGAAAATCTAACTTTTCATAATTAAGTTCCAAGAATTCAGCAAAAATTTTTAAGACACATAAGGATTAGTTTCATCTTAAGGATTTTTTAGGAATTAGAGAAATAACAGAGTTTTAATATTTAAAAAATAGCTAAATTAAAAAAAAAATCTAAAGAAGCTAAGGATAACTCTATAACACAAGTAATGAGAATTTGAACAATCTCAACTTTGTACTAAAGTAATTACTCAATTAAATAAACGCTAAAGTATACTGATGCTAACAACTTAGATATAGAATAAAAGGTAAAATATAAAAATAAAATTGATCCTGAAATTTTGAGAAAGCAGTTACAAGCTAAACTGCATGTACAAGTTGAAAATATTAAATATGTAATAAATAGAAAAACTTCAAAATGTAATTTAAAGTAAGCATAAATTATATTTGACCTGAAAAGTCTTTATGTGAACTGGATTTAAAAGGAGATTCCTTATTCCTCTAGAAGAGTTAAGAGACTAGTTGGACGAAACCAATATTCTAAATAAATATTTATAGCAATATGTTAATGATAGAATATAAAAATAACTTAAATAAAAATTGAACAGGATCATAATATGGAAAAAAAGCAGTAAGAAAGAAATTGGTCTTTTAATTGAAATCCATGTTGAATACATATCAAACTTCCATTATAAGTTTTACTGAAGCTCCTAGGAAATTTTTTCTTCTATTGTGGATATGACTTGGTGTACTTAAGTTCTTAAATGTTTTATATTAATTTTAAAGTTTATTCTTAATTAAATATCTTCTTATGCATTTCTTTTCTTGAATGTTTCAAGCTTTTATCATTTTTAAGCTTCTTTTATTAGATATCTAATATAAATTTTCCCTTAAATTTCGAAAACCTAGTAAAATGCGTGCTCCAGATAGTAGTTATTTTTAATGTTCTAAAAATGTAAGTAATTATAGATATATTTCTGTAGTATTTTTAGTCAGATTAATTCAAATTCTCCCACATATTGTTATAGAACTGAGTAATCTTTCTTGCATTTATTTTCTTTTTGCTTGGAAAGTTATCTTAATTTGCTTATCTTAATAAATTGCTTTTTAAGTTTTTTCTTAATAATATTAGCTTTCATTGAATTTTCTTTCTAGTCCTTTTTAATTCAGCCAATATGTTTTTGATATAATTTCTAGATACCGAAATATTTATAAAATCTTTTAGTCTCAATTTTTTTGGGTTATATCTGTTATAGGAAGAAGGATAATTTTGCATTTAGACTTTTTTATTTTAAAATAATTCCTTAAGCCAAACTTTACCTGTTTATCTCTTTCATATTATCATTAATTTTAATTATATATTAATCTAAGATTACTAAGCTTAGGTTATATTAATTAAAGCCCTAAGCATTTATAATAATTTGGCTAAGTTTAAATCTATTTTTATTCTATTGTTATGAATGGCTTTTTAAAGCGTGGGCTGTCTTTCTTATTTACCTATAAACAAGAGCTTAAAAAATCTCTAAATTTAACTGTAAATATTAGTTTTGTCATTGAGAAATTCTTGAAATAGCTTTGTATTTTTTCCTTTAACCTATTATGTTTTCTCTATTTTTTATTACAGCCTTGCTTACTATTCCACATATCGCATATATCTTAAGAATCTTAACCTTTTTATCTAGTTTATTGTTTTGCTTTAATTAGTATCTTTAAGTTGATTAGGAGTTAGAAAGTGGTAAAGGTTGAGGAGAGATATTGATTTTTTCTCGAATTGCTCTAATAACTTATTGCAGTTTTAATCTCTATATTATCACCCTTGTAATTTTAATCCTTTTGGTTTGTTGGCTTTAAATTTACTTTAAAAGTAATAATTTAATTAATATTCCAAGGATAGCAAAACTTATTTTTCTCACCTCTAGCTCTTTTACCTCACCAATTTTTGGTATATTTGCTCAATTTTTTGTTTAGCTTTCGTGATTGGTAAAACTACCTTGAAATCTTAAATTTCTCTGCTCCTAAAATAATTCTGTCAAATAATTCGAAATCATCACCTGATGAAGGATAAAGCAGCAACTCAATTTTTAAGCCCTTTTGTAAAGAATCTGTTAACAGTTGCCTTTTTAATAATTTGTTATAAACTTAAGTCATTTTGAAGAAAAAAATAATTATCTCAGACTTTTAATTAATAAGCTTCTTCTACTTTGTATGTAAATAATACTTAGAATTACTATCTAAGATTAAGGCTTAAATTTATCTATTTATATTTATTTCTTAAGAGCGTTTTTGTAATCATCAAATAGATTTACCTTTATTTCACTAGGTACTTCTTCATAATTAAGAGCTGCTTTTTGTTGTAATCTCAAATTAGATTATTTCTGTTTCTCAGCTATTATAATGATAAAACTTTTTCATATACAGAGCTTTTAGTTTCTAATCTAATTTCATTATAAGAAGTTTTATGAAATCTGAAGAATTTCATAGTTCGAATGGAACTTAGTCAACCTAAAGGGAATTATGAAGAACGCTACACTTCTCTGAAATTAATCCTGTAGTTCAGCTTTACGAGCTATTAGCATTTTAAAAACTACTAGTAGGCAAATTTTTAGACATTTTGAGCTTCTCAAACGAGTTTACTTATTAGTTCTTATTTCGCTTTACTCTCCTCAGAGATAAAGAAACTATTCATCCTGTTAACTTCAACTATTACAATTAATTTATTTAAATTCAATCTAAGGTTGTTATACTATCATGCTATTTTATAATAATCTCTTTGTAGATAATCCTTAAGTTAGTGCTTTAATGCTCTGTTTTATTCTACTACTCCTAATTTTCTAAATTTAGTGGCTCTTAAATGGCTTACTAACTCTAGAGTTAGTAACTACTCTAAATTTGGAAATTACTTACGATTGAAGAGTTTTATTTCAAGCCTATTTTTTCAAAACTAGTCAAGCTTTAAAAATGATTATTAGTTTCCTTTTAAAAATTTATTTCATTACACAAAGAATCAAGTACTATCAACTAAGCCTACTCTCCAGTCCATTTAGGCTTTCCAACTAGCTTCGGAATACCCAATTTCTGATAACTCCAAGCGAGCATCATTTCAAGAAATATGCTTGATTTAATTATGAAAAATACAGCAATATGGGTTACTTGGAGATGATCAGAGAAATCTTAGATGTGATTATGAGTTAAGTTAAGATTCAGTAAAGATGTAAACTATAAGTATCTGAAATTCTTCTCCGACATGCTACTATGAGATAGTATTAATGTCGTTATCTACTATAGGTATGATAAAGTATCATCCAAATCAAGTATCATCCAATAGCTATCCGAAACTGTATTTACTAGAATCGTGGTTTTACCTATTCGATTATCTAATTAAAAAATTTTACCTTTACAGATAGTTCCGTCAGGTTTATAATATTTTCCTAGAACTCCAGATGGATCATTTTTTTTATTCTACGACATAACTCTAAGGCTTAAAGTCTTAAACTGTTGAAGCTAAATCAGTTAATTTCATTTATAGGCAAAATTCTGAACTTGTTAGACTTGGCAGCAATTGGGATATGTTCTAATTACACTCTTGAGGGATAGTAACTCACTTAAAGTGGGTTAAATTTACTAAAATTATAAACAATCTATCTAGTCAATGCTAAGAAGTTTTTAATCAAGATATAACTCTTACAACTTTAGGCATTATTTTGCGCCTCCTAAGATATCAGTACTCTTTACCTCATATCTAGCTTAATAAGTAGTTAGTAATTGCACTAATTTGAGGGAAAAAAGACAATTTTGTTTGAAGTAAAAGGATCTCTATAATTTAGAAATTTCAACAGTAACATGAGGGATTTTGCTACTCTCTGGTCCTCTTTGGCTCCTAAGAAATGAATGAGTAGCCTGCAAATATATATTAGGTAGATTTAGAATTAAATACTTCTAAGGAAATTGTTGACATTTTAAAATCTACTTTTTGAGTATAAAATAAAAAAGTTGATGTTTAGCCTAAGTTGTAAAGGAAATAAATAAAATGAGTAAGATAGTAATTGATTGCTAGTATGTAAGTCCAGCTTTAGAGATATAAAAATTAGAGGAAAGATGATATTATTATAGGCTGTCTCAGTTAGCTTTTATAGAAATGAAAATAAATTCTGTTTGATTATATTAATTCATTGTATGTCTCTGGTTATTAAACTTAAAGTATGAGTCTTTTAATTTTAATTTTTAGCTCATTTTTATAAATTGATAGATGAGAATACTAACGAGGTATGCATAACTCTTTGAATAAGATACTTACATATCCTCTCTTTTATTTCTCATCATTTGAGTTTTTTCTACATCTAATATTGCTTTTTCTCACTAAATGCATTAGAATATTTCTCTATAGACAACTTTAATTAAATAAAGATTATTCAGATTAAATTAAACTGCTACAGGAATCAAAGAGGGTTGCATCGGGTACGGAATAAAAATAGGAAACAGATCATTCGGAGATATTTATTTGAAGAAAAATATGCTTAAGAACTAGCTATGAAACTAGATAAAATAAACACTAGATTCATTTACTTTTATTCGAATTTAAGACAACAAAGAAACTATTAGAAAGCAGTAAATCTATTTAAAACTCTTAAGTTGAATTGCCAAAACTGCATCGGTAAAGAGTAGAGTAAACTTGTATTTTCTGTTGCTTATTTGCTAGTGCCAAATTTTTAAGAGCTTTTATAACTTCTGCAATCGAAGATTCTCTTAAAGACTGTTTTGATTTTTACTGATAAAATGCCTATTTTTCCCATAAAAAAATAAAAAGAGATCCATATATCAATGAAAATTGCTTTATTCGTAGATATATTAAGCCAGATAACTTCTCAATATACATGGAAAAACGCTTATCTAAATTACGTAACTGACTTTGAACCTGCTAAAATGTACAGATAAAAAGGATTTTATTAATATATTCCTTATAGAGAATACAAAATTTGACTGGAGCAGCGAGATATAAAACCAATGTTCATTTGGGATTGATTAATCAAGAAAATTTAGTTTAGAAAATTTAGGATAGTTTTTATATACTTTCTTAGGAGTATGTTGCCTGGTCCAGGATTGTAATACTAAGAAAAAGAAGCACTAATTTATTTAAAGTTAAAAGAATTCATTAATTTAACATTTTAACTCAAAAACCAAATTTTAGGCTATACATTTTATATAAATTAGGATGATTTAAAAAATAAAGCTAAGGATAATAATTTCTTATTTTTGCTTATTCTTCGTAATTATATTTCCTCTAAGCAAAAGTTACCTATCTCTATGGCTTTCCTGCTTAATAGTATTTTTTTATCTTAAAAATGGTTAATATAAAAGATAACTAAATAGTAGATATAAAGAACTAAATTTGTTTATTCTTTTGGATAAAAGCAACTTCTATATATATTTCTTAAATAAACACTTTGCAAAATAACTTTTTTGATATCCCTTTATTTTAAAAATAAACTAGCTATTTTTCATTTTTAATCCAAAGAAAATTTAGTTTTATAAAATAAGATTCAAACTTAAAAAAATGATTTGTCTTCTAAAAAAGGAATAATTATTATATAAGTATAGCTTTAATTAATTGAATAGCTTAATAAAGTATTAGTCTATTATTATATCTTTATCTAATAAACTATTTTATTCTTTTTGGTTAAAGAATTCATTCTATGCAATTATAACTAAGCAATTTAGTTTAATTCTTTAGTTCTTAAATAAATAGATTATAGAAGCTTTATTATTTCTTTGAATCAAATAACTAACAAAAATTAAATTTAGAGTTTAATTAATAAAGCATATCAAATAACCTTAGCTTAGATAAGTACATCCATTTAGCTAATATTAACCTAATTACTTCTGCTATATAACTAAAATTCTTAAATTATAGCCTTATTTCATATTTCATGCTTACATATCAAAATACCTAATAATTTAAACCATAGGATAATTAAAATCCCTAATTTTATTAGATTAAAGGTATTAATAAAGCAAATACAAAAATAAAATCTTTTAATACATTTTTATTCTTTTATTAACTTCTAGTTTTTTAGGTTTAAATTTAACTGAAAAACCTATTTTTATATCGAGTTTTAATCTTCTTAACAGACTCGGATACCTTTTTACTTAAAAGCTCGCTATATTTTAGTGGATTTAAAAAAAAGGAAATAGTTTAAAAATAATTAAGTTTACTAAGAAAAATGATTAACTAAGGGAATAAAAGCAATCATTGTCTAGAGAAGAACTTTCAAAGTTTAGATTACAATTACTCAAGCAAACTACTTTCCATACAAATGCTTATATTTAAGTTTAAATTATTATTTACTTTTTATATTCCTTAATCAAATAAGATATAAGTATAAATATACCTAATTACTATCTAAAGAGGCATCATTAACATTACTATCATTTAATATTTAAGAAAATCTACACTTAGATCTGATTGCTATTATTTAGAGTAAAATTTGATTTTCATAAATTAAGCTTATTTAATATGATGAAAGGCAATTTACAAGAGAAATAATTTAATTATTATTAATTTAATTTAAGTCTTATATCAAGATTAAGATAGCTAACTTCAAATAAAAAAGCTACTTTATATTTAAAACTAAATGGAACTAAAGATCTTCTTATATAGAATAAGATAAAGAAGCTAGTTAAAATTAATAGCAAATTGCAATATTTGATTTAAGTGAGAAATCTTAGGTAAATAACTCATCTATTTTCAAAACTTGTAAAAGTATAAAGCATAGCGTTGTTCTTTAAAAAAAGATAAATTAAATGTATAGAAAATTTAAAAAATTTAAGAAAAAAGAATAATAGAAAGTACCATGAAGTTAGTTTAAATAACAAAGAAAATATAAATCTAATTTTTTAGTGTTAGAAAGCACAACTAAATACAAGGAGTTACTTCATAAAATCTTCAATTTTTAATGTTTTTATTACTTTTTATAAGAAAATATGATGAATTTTTCTTTATTTACTTTTAATAAGTAAAGTTAAATTTGAATAAAGGCTTAATCCTACATCTAAAAAATGTTATTTTTGCTATATTTTCAAAAATTTTAAATCCTTATTATTTTTAATGAAAATAATAGAAAAAAACTAATTCATCAAATTATGATTGTGCATACATCTATATTAAACATCTTCGCTACTCTCATAGTGAAAAAATCCACACTAACTTTTATCGTTTATCATGCAATTTCTTGTTAACTTTCTTTAGTTTTTCCCTCTTCCATTGAAAAATTGAATAATAAAGACAAAATTATATCTACCCTGTTTCTGTTTATCTTTTTTAAAAGGCTCTTCTTGCTTAAGTGTAGAACGAAATACTCACTAATAGTTTTTTAGGATCTACAGTTAAAATGTTTATAAATAGTCTTGATAGAGACTTATATGCTTTGCTTTCTACTTTATAAATTTATGAGATAATTAGATAGAAAATATAATTGCAGACCTATTCCAAATATTTAGCTCTTATCTAAAAATATACTGAAGGATTCCTTAAAATAAATAGATTAAAGATTCTATTTATTTCTAAGTATTTAAAATAAAATTTACAGTTCTTTATCTGATTGATTCCTTCTATATATCAGGCAAATAAAATATTAAATTTATCCAAAAGAAACTATTTAATATTTCCTTTAGAGTAAAATCTTAATTTTAGTCAACTTAGAGATTTCAAAAATAATTTTTAGTGTTTTATCTTAGATATTAAAGGGCTTTAAGCAAATTTAATAATAGAAAACCTTATAAATTTATAAATTAAAGCTTTACATCTTAATTAGCTTATAATAAAGATAATTATTTAATGAAATGTCTTTTTTCTTTCTTTTACCTTCTTTATTTTTTATTATATAGCTTTACTAAAGATTAAATAGACTAAAGAAGAATTGCTCAGTTTTTAATTTTATTGATATATTTATTTTTATTAATTCTTTATTTTCTAAACTTCTTAATGCTTCTTAATAACTTCAAGAATAATTTGGATTTATTATAAGTTTGCTGATCTATCTTAAGATATGAGAGGTACAATTTACCTTTGTTTAAATTATATAATAATATTTAAATTTTTTTCTTTAACCAGGTGACTATAGATTATGTTAGTCTGGATTATTAGTAGCAATGGGATTTGTTATATGATACTGTTATTTGAATTGAGACTTATTAAAAGCTCTAGCAATCCAATAGTTCTAATTATTCCTTCTTATCGTCTTTGAGATTTCTTTTGTCTATTAATTAACTTTCAAGTTTATAACTTAATAATGCTATTGATTTGCTATTTTAGCCTTAAATTAAGAAAACTTTATTAGCTAATAATTAGGTATTAATTTTAATTTTGACTAAGTTGGTCTAAAAGTATTGTATAGATATGATAAAATATTTCTTAAGCTAAGTAAATAGATAAATATACAAATCTATTTAGATTAAAGAAAAGCCTAAGTAAATAATTTCTTTGTTCCTTCATTCTATAGCACTAGTATTACAATATTAGAAGAAGGTATATGGTTTTAGTATTTTAGACATGTAAATATAAAGTTATTTAGTATTTTATGAGAAGATAATAGTTAATTATGAAGGAATTAATGTCTTTAGTTATTCATAAAATAGAGTATTATTACTATAACTAAAAGTATGAATACATACACTTTCTTTATTAATAATCCTATTTAATCTAATACCTATTTACTATTTTTAGATAATAATAAAAAAGTATTAGAGGCAATTATTTACTTGAAAGCCTCTAGAAGGATATTTAATAAACTTAATATTTTAAATTAAAATTAGAGTAAATATTACTAACTAAATGATGCCAATATAATTAGAATTATTAGAATTGATAAGTCTCTAGATATATGAGATTCTAATTATTCTACATTAATACTTCTTTCATAATAAAATAATAATACTTAATGAAGCTAAACTAAAGCCTAGTTTTATTATTTTAGTTTAGTAATTCTATCAATAAATTAGGTTAAAAAGATATTAACCTAATTGTATTATTTTATGTTTTAGTTAATTTCAAATCCTTATTAGTCATCCAGTTACTGCTTACTCTTTATAATATTATGCTTAATTTTTATTTAACTAAAAGGCTTTTAATTCTTCTT